>PVMI01002964.1:0-14292 GCA_008528875.1 Aulacorthum solani | reverse complement strand
AACCATTTTAAGTTCAAATTTTGCAAATTATTTTTATTTAAAATGTATAGAATGTTTGATTTTTATATTGATAGGTATATTGATTGAAAATGTAGAGAAAGATTTCTTATAAGTACCTAGTTCATTGTTCATACCGTAACCAAAGACACAGTTTTAATTTCAAATTTCAAGTTTATACGTCTTTTCATTTTTGAAAATTACGAATGAGTGAGTAGTATATCATATTATATTGCTTTTATGTACATATTTTATTAAAGATTAAAAATGCATTGTAAAATAATGTGTTTAAAATGTTTAGTAAAAAGTATTTTACTGTGAATAATTTATAGTGGTGTAGTATATTTAAAAACAAATTGTACATTTTTTTGGTATTTATTTTTAGAGGGACGACCCCCTGACTTTAATTTATAAAATTATTTCCTCTCCTCCCAAGATAAAATCATAACTATGTCACTGATTGCCTATAACATACCTTTGCTTTGTAGTTAGTACTGTTTGTATGTAATCAATAATAAAGCATGTAAGACGTACTATACTATGCATGTCTATTTTATTATTATAAATCGAATACAATTATTATTTTTTCAATTCGCTGAATAAAAAACCAAAATATGTAAATGTTTTGTCTTTAGTTATTTCAAATATTTTGTCTGTTATAGCTACGACGATATTAAATCAATAAACTGTGGTTTTTTCATATGCATGGTTATAAAATAGTAAAATAAGTGTCATATTATAAATACTTATGAATAAAATCAACATCAGGAAAAGAATAAAAAATAAGAAACGAATTGAATAGAAAATGTTTAATATTATATTCAAAGGTCAAGAAGTGGTGCATTGATCCTTTGTTTTCTTATAATCTATACGACTACTGATATACCTACTGTCTTCGCTAATCCAGTGTAATTTAAGATTTAGATTTTGAGCGAATGAATTATTAAGTTTACAACAGTCAACAACTAACTAAAATATTTCACTGTTCTCTTGGAGTCAGAAGGGATCATTGTAGTTTAAATAATTACTGTAATCTTTGATACCAAGGTCCCAGATTTCAGTCGTTTGTTATCAAACAACTATCAACCACCGACCGGTACCTGTACTTTCTCCACAACCGCCAGTCCGACGCAAACTATACCTACCTAACCGACTCGGTATATTTGGTAACCCCACGTGCTGTAAGAAGCCACGGGAGACTGAGGAGAGATTCACCACGACACGGTAACCACCGCCTCACCGCACCGGTTGTTACCTGCAGTCTACGATTCATAGAATGATGATATTACGGTGGCGTGTGAATAAAATTAATAATTATTATACATACATTTTGGATTAGGCCCACACTTTCCAAGCTGTGTAGTATGAATATAATTGATTTTAATATTTCCTCGGCGGATTAGTAAACCTGCGTTACAATATTATATTATGCTGATAATAATTTTACAGGGATTCTTGGAATTTCATTTAGATATTAATCAATATTGTGTCGCTCTTGACACCCACAACCTGCAAGACCACTTCGAGGGACGATAAATGTACATAGGTACCGAATTCCCCGCTACAGGTTTACTTACTACTCGTCAACTGTACATTATCAACATAGATATACAATTACACGTAACTATACGTATTTGATTACCAGAAACCGTTAAGATAAAAAGTAGTGATGATAATTAGGATTTGAATGTAGCAATGTTATTTTTGCAGGATTCGAATTACTTAAATATTTTGTCAGTATCTAAATATGTAGAATAATGTCAGTAAATTATTTATAATTTATTTCGATTGTTTTTACATATTTTAAGTCCGGTGCATATTGTTGTGTATTATATTTAATAACTATTTGATAACGAAAAATGCATGTTTTGTGGTACATTTTAAACGAAAGTAATTAAAAGGTACCTTCGTCATTACAATAATACGCTAATAATTATTTGTACTCTATAAAACAGTTATTATGTTCTTGGAAATAACGATTTGAAAATACCTTCTCTTTATTTGAATATGTATTATTAAAAAAAAAATATTTAGCTTACACAAAATATAGCTTCAACTTTCTCACTCAATCTATTTTGAAATACTAGCCGCATTCTTTTGATGATAGTTAGGAAATTATTGGTGATACTTAAGTTAAATGTTTTGTCGTGTTTTTATATAGCATATATGTTTGCATATTATTTTAGCTTTATTAAATGCATGTTTAACAATTGTGAACCCTAGTGAATATCCATAGACTCCAAAAAAGTTCATACACAATAATATAAAAATAATACGTTACAATCTTATATTTTGTTACATATTTGTACTTTTCAATATACTACTACCTAATCTAAAATAAAATAAATATTTATCAACTTATTATGTTTATATATATATTATATTATGTAAAATAAAGTTGTTATTATTGTAACATACTTAACACATTACCATTTGTATATTTTTTTGAACTGAATATTTCAGAGTACGCAAATGTGATAAATTAAAAACTTGTATTCCAATGTACGTGATCGACTTTATTTTTACTGTAGGTACCTATATAACACTTCAAATGTGGTATTGTACCCTAAAATTATTTGAGACTAAATTTATTCAAGGCAAAATACTATTGGGGAATACTAATTTGCAACTGAAAAACTCGGTCGTTTCAACTTGTGTATAATGAACTAGTATGTAGGTAGGTAACTAAATTGTAATAATAATGTTGTGCTAACTTCTGTCCAACAACTGTAATGCTTCTACCAGCTACTTACTACAAATGGAAACAGTGCAAAAACAATTTTCTTTTCGCCATATCAGTTTAAAATAATATTGTAATAGGATTATAATAATATATACATTACAGTTTTTTTTTGCTAAACATAATTTCCTAAAAATTAAATTAATGTGTCGTTCGTAACTCTGGATATCCGCCTATTTTCACGTCTCGAAAACAACCTGGTGAACATATAAATTGAAAACCGATTTTTAAAAATGTTTTTATATATCCTATTATCTAATTAAATTGCTCTTAATTCTGCTAAGATATTATTTTTTATTTCGTGCTTCTTAGAATCAGGTTAATAAATGGAAATAGCAAAAAGCTGAGACTTTTTAACGTTTTTTCATGAATTTTATAACTCTCTAAAAGAGATGAGATTCATGTACAATGAGATATACCTAATTTTTCGACTCTTTGGGTGGTTCATCTGCTTCATTATATATACGTTTATACTTAATTTTTTTTAATTATTTTTTTTAAAATTTTATTCAGCCAGCTGCAAGATCATAATAGTATAATGATTTGGCATTGTGAAATTGAAACGTAAATACTTACAACAAAACATTGAATAATATAGTATAAACAATACAATTTTATTCTCCGTCTTATTTTTAAAATATTATCCTGTTAATAAATTTTAACACTTATTACCATTAAATTTGTTTGTCTTTGAGAGTTACCTACCTAATACAAAAATGACTTATAAGAACAATATTAAATAATGTTTCTTTTGAATGTCCCAAGTTTTTATATAATAAGTCAATGATACTTAGGTACTAATAAAAATTAATATTATGGCATATTTTATTTAAAAATATTATGTATTTGTTTCGCTTAAGTGACAGGTTTTTTTTTGTACAAGGCGTACAGTTGAATTTTTGTATTCAACAATATTACATAAGCAAAGGGGTATACATACAAGTTATAAAATTCTAATACACAATTCAAAAAGTCAGATAATTCATTTCACAGCTCTGATCGAAGATATTGCGATACGAGAAGAATTGTATTATAATATTATTAAATACTCGTTTGGTAGATAAATATTTAATCACACTCAAATATATACCAACACATTATAAGCCTCTTACTAAAATGTTTTAATAATTATTAATTTCTTCCTTCATTAAGTCTTTTTAAATATTCCTAATTTGAAGTTTTGAGTTCAAATGCTAGTAATTTTAAGCTTATAAAATAAGACATATAGAAATGCTTTATGCATCTAAATAATGTGTGGATTTTGAGTGATGTTTATTGTATTATAGTTGTTAAACGGGAAAAAAACATTTATCTACATTTTATAATATTATGTTATATTTATGTGTATATGTATATGTACTGTGTAGATATTGGGTACCGGTAACTGTTGTGCCATGAGTATTGAGATGATGGAGTTTATGGTCGAATAGTCTTAGAAACGAGTATTGTCACACTAAAACGACTACTTCACTCTTCCATTCTCATTTTCCTTTTATATATTTTATGATGTGGCACGAAATAAGAAACAAGGAAAGCTTGGGTGTTGTTCTATGGGTGCTGAGAAAATAAGCATGTCAAAAAAGTGTGGGAACCTTGTTAAATAAAAGACATAGCCCCGAGATGCGGTCGGAAATAATGACCAAACTGTAAACATTTTTTTTCACCTTCGCCCAGACCGAGGTGTGACAAATCCGTATTAATATAACTCTGATGTTTTTGAAGACTCGGACATACTGTCCAGCATACATAATTTACTACACCTAAGTATTCAGTCAAACATTTAGAGAGATCATAATGAACCATGTCAATGATATCGAAACTAAACTATTTTTTCATGGATTGATTATTTTAAACAGTATACTGTATCAATATTTTTTTTAATCTTAAAAATATTTTTGCTATGATTTAATTTTTAGGTTCATAATATTTGTTGTTAATAGTTTCAATTGATTTTTGTTTTTGATAATTTATAACTTATTTATATACCCATCATAGAGAACATATAAGCAGATCTTGACATGTTCTTTGAGAAAATGTATAATATTATAATATTATAGTTATATAACAAGAATTAATTATTATATAATAACTATCTTGTATAGTTGAATTATTGTAATTTTATTAATTTTAATTCTAATAATTTTATTTTAATGAAACCACCTTATTTATGTAAGTCTTAAATTAATAAAATTAATTTAAAACTTATATAAATTGATGAGACAATTCATTTTTTTTATTCATCTCTAGTAAATAATGAAGGACAATTATTATTAAAATACTCCATTAAAATTAACCATTACAATATTTAATTTATTTCTTGAAATTCAAAGACAAAACAAAAATGTGTAGGTTATTTGTCAAGTTATTTAAGATAAATGATAAGACAAGATTCCTTGTCACTGTAGTTTTAATTTATATATCCAGCAGACTTTCTTATCTTGACAATTTAATCAGTTTTTCAATTTATTACTATTTACTCGATCCTTAATCAATGGAACCTTTCAAATAATGATAGACTTTAAATTACAATTATGTTTATTAAAATCCGCTAATACTGATTATTGTACAGTCTGATTAATATAGGTACTTACTGTTTACTAAACAGTAAAACGTTATCATTATAAAATCTTTAGTTTCAAATAATTTTGGAAGCATTTGCAGTTTATCCACTGTAAAATTCACTAAATCTTTTATTAGACTTTGAAATATCTTACATGAATTGTTCTCTACTTTACTTTTGTAACTAATTTTAATAAACTTAGAAGAAAACCGATTTGATTTATTCATTATTCTGTCAAATTATTGAAATCCTTATAATTTTTTGAATTTTATAAAATAACACATATTATGAACCTATTTACAGTTACGAATTTATTTCGAAAAAAATAATTTAATATATTATTATTATTTATGATCATTCAGCTTTTAGATTTTGAGTTAAGTGACATATATGTATACATAACTGTAGTCATACCAATTGTGTAACTGGTATAAAATCTAGAGTTGAAATTTTTTTGTTTTGATTTACAAGAAGCGTATCTCAAAGATATTACTATTTCAACTAATAATATTACATATGTATATCTGAAACAAAAATAGATAGTCTATTATTTATATAGGTGTCTATACACTTATTAACATAAATAATTGATGGGAAATATTGTAATCCACCAGATATAATATTATATCATAACTTTTATTTCTAATCAATCAAAAATGTTTTTTTGTGTTGAATTATTATGATTTTTGTTAATAATAATTATGTGTTAAAATTAAAATCGTAATATTAGAACAACTCACAGTCATTTTAATATATTTGAGGGCTTATGTAATTAGTAATCAACATTTTCTCGGTATTTCTGTAGCACCCTGTATAATATAATAACATTAAGAAAAGAACCATTGACCATTATTTATACGAGTACACCAAACACTATAGTTAAAATGAGTTATAACTACTGCTAGTTTCATTCGGTTCGTCACGTTCAAACATTGTATGTACATTATTCATTGTAATAGCTTTTGAACGAGATAATGAGATGCAAGTTGAAGGGAGAAAAACGATAGAGAAATGTTTTAATAATGTACAGAATCTCAAATGGTAAATCATTTTTAGATATCGTATTCGCAATATTGTTGAGTGAAACTACTGCGAAATGAGTTTCAAAAAAAAAATGTATTTTTTATTTTTATTACATGGGAGTAACTGTGTGTGGGCATAGGCAATATTTTTTTCATCCTACTTTGGTATATATCTCTTAACTGTTCCGTTCCCCCTATACACATAACACACATATAAGATATGTAACGACTGAAACGGCAGGAAAATGAAATTTAATGCATCGTAATACATTAAACGATTACTTTAAGTATATATTAGATTCTGGGCAAAATGAGGAAGCTGTTAGTTTTAAAGCAATGTGAGATCGTTTTTTTTTTAAACATTTTTAGGTCAATGGACATGCTTTCAAAGTTTCATGTAGCATATGGGATCGACTGGGAAATGGATGTTGACGATAATATTAATAATATTATTACGTAGTATGGTCAAAATAGCAAAATTATAATTATGGTTTTCATAAAACTACAAAAACCAAAACTATTTAAGTTTAAAGTTTGAATGTTTTCGGCTTTACAATAATTATAATCTTATGTTTAATAATGATGGTGTGTATTGTTTTATTATTTCACCATATCTAAGGAAACTCAAATAATTGAACTCAGCTATTGAAAAAAATAATAATAAAATTTGTATTCAAATATCAATGATGAAAACTTAAAAAATACGATATCATTACTGCAGACTTTTAAATATTGACAATATTATTAATTAGACATATATAAGACCACTCCACACAACAAATCGTGATCAATCATGGATCTATCATACATTTACCATTTCTCAGTCATGGATTAATCATTTTAGTATCGTGGTTCGGTCAAAATTCAGTTACTGTCCACATATATTCTATATTTTTATTCTACTTAGTGTTAGTCTAACTTCGAAAAACTTAAAATTATATTCTATAATATTCTCATGTCGTTCATAATATACACATATATCTATTTTATATATCTTACAAATTACAATTATATTTATTTTATTATTTAGGTACATGTACCATAATTTATTTCAAACCTTTTTCATTCTTTATTTTTTGCTTATATTTTTAACTCATTTCAGTTCCTATATAAAATAACCAATAGAATACTATATTATGTACCTATTAATTATTCAGACTGCCCAATAGTCGTGAAGGTTTGAAAAGACTCATACCTACCATTGTTTATTTATTTATTTTGTTGACATATTTAATGATTTTTTTGGCACACACACTTAAATCATAGAACAGGAAAAAACATAGGTACCTTTATTCTTTTATTGATTATATGCAAAATTGCAACACGGAACCCACAATTTTCTATTGTTTATTTTTAATTTTAGACACATATCACTATAATATGGATTGAAACGAAGAAATTGGAGTGCATGTAACTCATATTTCTCCTGACTTATTATATTTGTTTTTCAAATAAATATTTCCCAGTGTTCCTTTTTTTAGTTAATGATATAATATCGATAAAATTTGAAACTTTAACCTAACATGACGAAAGCCCTAGCAAATATTTACATCAAGTGCTATATTGTATATTGCACTATTACCTAGATACCAGTTTAAACCACAGTAGAGTCTGAAAAAAACATTAAATCCTGGTTCAACGGAATCATCATTAAGGAATGTTATATATATTGCTATATTTAATGTTAAAAATATTGATATTTATTGGAATCTATACTCGAATGTAGCAATTTAATCGTAAAAAAATGTGTACTTAAAATTTCAAATCAACTCAAATATACGCGACAATCTTAGAAGAATTACTGCCGATTGGCGACTTGCGTATCTATTTCCATTTGAGTTCGAAAGCCGTGTAAGTACAATATGTACATAAAAAAAAAACTAGTGTAGACTAAATAAACTTTCCGGCGATCACTATGTACTATACCTACCCATATAGTCCGTCGATTAACGGTGGCAAGTTACTATAGTATTCTTTTTTTCCGCGGTCATACCGTACCCATTTCAATTAAATAACATGCCGTTCAATTAAAATCGACCGATGATTGCTCTTCGGTCCGATTCATCCGTCCGCCAACACACCCGCACACACACACACACAATCACATTTAATCGCACAGTAGGCAATTCCGACTGCAACCACCCGCTGGTGGCGAGGGAGTTGCTCATCCACCGGGGTGTGGTGGCTGCCGTTTTTATACCTTACCGTTTGTCCTATGTCGGAGTTTTTATTCCGACACCATACCGGTAGTCGTAGTGTACACTACATGTATATATATAGGCGCGGGCATGGTCAGGTACTGCAAACACCACCACCACTATACCACATCCACTGACATCATCACTGCAGCCCCTGCACAATCATGTACGCAGTAGAGCACTAGACAGTCCCGTATAGCCGTACAACAGTGTGCACTAGCTGTACATATAGGAGCGGTTGCTCCTCATATATATAAAACATTTCCCTTCGGTCCGGTAATTTCGTAATGTTCGCCGGAGTGAAGGCGAAACGGGGTATATAGACGAAAAAAGAAAATAAGGGGGAAAAAAACGTCCGAGAATGCCCCGGGGGAGGATTTCGCATACTACGGACGGACCGAAAGTCCAGGGATCGCGTCGTGTGCAGTGTGACGGAGGACTGAAGGGGGTGGACGTGCGCTGATTTCTTAAACGGCAATGGGGCTGCCGGCTATCCTTCATTTCCTTCCATCCTCCCGCAGTCGCACACGATAATCGCACGCTGTCCGCGTTCACTCGCCAGTCGGTCCTGCAGACGGGTAGGCACGAATTATTATTATTATTATTATTGTGAAGATCAGTCGAAACGCGTAGTTTGCTACCATCACGACCGCCACCGAGAAATCAATATGGCTGTATCGCCTGTATCCGATGATAAATGATGATGTATACATTTTATTATGTAATTATTATAATAGTTCGCCGTTGATGCTAACAATATTTTTAGTATTCTAGTATAATACATAGTTGTACATGAGTACTAGGTAGTTACCAATTTATGAATTACGAAAACACAATAAGATTATCACTAGACGATAAACACAATAATATAATATAATATAATAAAAATATGAAGTCTGTATTCGGTGCTCGATGACACAACTACCTACAATACATAACGGAATACTGTTAATTGGGTCGATTTACTGATTTGTTATCAATGCGAAATTTTACCCTCGGGCAATCTCACTGCACGGACCCGTGAAGAATTTGACACTGCAAAAGAATCTCCTCGACCATAGACCGTCAGACAGAGACGACAAATTTAATATGTAATAGCTATTATCCTTTGTGGTATGTTGTGCATTTTGCAGAATTGTAAGTGAAACTTGTACAAGGAATTCAATTTTTTTTTTTATCATCAACGAACCCCATGTCACGGTATAATGTCAATGAAATTTATCGATGATGCCTGTAAAAATGCTTATTGAAATTCTTTAAAACGTAGTGGTACAAGCTTTTAAACTTTGTATCCTTATATTTGAAAACTGTTTGTAATTCGTTGATTTATTGACTTTTTTCATTTGTATTGCCAATTCACTAGCCAGTTGTAAGTTTAATAAGAAATAGTAGACCCAAAAGGTATAAATCGATTTGCTAATTGAGGCAAACATCATTTGTCTCACCTTAAACTTTTCGTAATGCAATTTGGTCTTCACATACATGTTTCTGTAATGCAGGTGTGTATATTGTATACTGTATTACTAATATCTGAAATATTGATATGTATGCTTTTTCTACAATCTGAAAAATAGTANNAATAATTTGAGATTTCATCGACCAATTGTCTTTGAATATTCTGGACAGTTTGACTTATTTTGATTAATAATTAATTTGAATGCTCCATAAATATAAATAAATAAGTCTATAAAATAATGGGGAAACGAAATTCTTTTAGTTTAATGTTTAAACTATATATAATAGGCACTTGAATATACATAGACGTGCTTACCACTCCATCGACCATGTTAGTATTAGTTGTTTTGCTCATATTAGGTAGGTACAATAAATTAAACTATATTATAAGAATTGGTATTAAGTACTTATCAATTACAAAATCAAACAACCTGATTTTCTCATTCAAATCTTGTGACCAGCGACTACACCTGTGGTATATCTGTGGCCAGCTGTGGTATTTATCAGCTATATTAATGGTTTTATGTTAGGGACTTCCTGTTTTGCGTTCTTGCTGTAACGTTTTCGTTCTTCAAAATTTAAATACGCAAAATACGTATATAACAACGATAAAAATGATAAATACAATATATATTAATACTATCTAAATCTATGTTACTTAATATAGTATACACTATGCACTCAAAAAATACTCGATAAATATTAGGGAAAGATTTAGATATTATTCTTGGACATATCACTGAAGTATAAAGAGCAGTTTGAATGAAGTTTAAAAATATGCCAAAGTCAGATTGTCCACCTCAGTTGAATTAGTTCACAAAGCGAGGAACACAGATGCTGATTTGCCTGTTTAACTGAGGCTTGCAATCTAATTGAGATAAACCAATATATCACCATATTTTATTCCTATTAATTTTTCTATGGTGAAGCGGAATGAACAGATAATAAAGGTCATATTTTGTTTTTTTAATAAAAATATAATAAGTGATAACAGTTAGACAGCCTGCAGTTCTTTTAGCTTTTTAATCGGGTTTAGTTTGTTTGATGATCCCCCATACTTTTCATAATCTATGAGTGGATTCAGGATTGATATGGTTTTTGTGTTGTTACTTGATATCACATTTTTTTTAAAACTATTTGAGTTGTGAATTATAGACAGTACTACATTAGTGTACCTATATATTGTTCGTTAATACTATATAGATTTTTTAGCTTTTAATTTCATTGCATCTATTACTATTTATTTATTCATAGATACCAAATAAGATTTAATTATATTATTATTAGATAAGTACTTTAAAAATAGTACTTAGATATATTGACTTCCTAAAACACTTATAGACTTAAATATTGTTTCGAATAAAATATATTTATTTGATCGTTCAATCAATTTATTTAAATTTATCATTGTGATTGACTATATAATATAATGCACTTTAATATACATACATATATATATATATATATACTATAGGACATTGATACCCTCTACAATTATCTAATTTTAAAATTAACTTCACAGTCTAACAGGTATTATACAATTCTCCAATTTGTAAACCCATGTAAATTTAATAAGTAATACAATATGGATCTAAAGTACCAAGCATTGGGCTTCAAATGAATGGTATGTGGTTGTAAACAGCCGTTAAGAAATAGCATTAGAATGCAACTCGAATGAATTATGCAGAGGTTTAGGGAGGTTTAGGTATATTCTAAGGTCATAATTTAGGGGGTGGGTAGCCAAACGATACATTGGTAAAACACTAAATGTGTGTGTAAGTACATTATAAAATGAACAAAATATACATAGAATTAAATTACCTATTAGGTACTACGTATATTTAATAGTAGACAAGATGTTCAATTATTTTTTTGAATCTTTGGTTAAAAAAGGTTTTATCATATTTTTCATAAATTATATTGTAAATAATATTTTCAAAATTCTATATTTTTGTTTAAAATCTTATTTTTTCATTTTAATAATCTTATTAATAGTGGGTACATCATTATATTAAATGGTTGATACAAGTCAATTGTGTATTTATTATATATATGACATGTTTATTGACTGATTTAATGTGTCTCACAGAAATTTACTAATTTAAAATGATGAGGTAATAGAATTTACATTACCTTATTTTAAATAAATCCTCAAGGGACATTACATTGTATGCTGCATTATTGAACAAAATGTATAATACATTTTTGTAAGCTTAATTGTATTCACTATTAATGTTCGGAACTATTACGATAATATACTATATTTCAAAGATATACAAAATAATATGAGGATGAATTTTTATTATTATTGAGGTATTAGTATAATAATGATATAAATATTGTATAAATTATAATAAAATATAACCTAGAATATAGATTTTAATAATATACTGAATAACACAACAAATAAAAAACTGTGCACAGACATTTACAGTTGTTTTACATAAAATGTAAAATGAAGTACGACTGGGAAAACAAAACGGTAGAATTAAATGTACGATTATTTGTCCATGATTGCGGTTTTTATTTTTACCATCGGCACAGAGTGAACAATTTCATTATTTTATTTAAACGCTATTGAAAACGAAGGCATACCTACATTAATAATAACGATAAAAACCATACACACAAAACCAATCAATCGTTTGGATGTAGGTAGATGTCATTTTTTGTACGACACAGTATAAGTGGTTTTTACAATTTCGAATTATATTTACAAGATTAATATGGAACGTTTTGATGATTGGAGAAGGAAAATATAAACTGGTCATCTAGAAATAATAATATGTCTAGACGGATGTTTTGCTTTTGTCAAAAAGAAAAGAAGATTAAATACTCCATAGGTATTATGCATTTTTCAATATTATTTGGGAATGTATAATATCGTGTTATTTGATAATTCGACGTAGGTACCCACACATACAGCATACTCTCAAATGCCAATGCATTGTCATTTTTCTTACCATTATATTTTTAAATAATAAATAATCTATAAAAGATTATGATACCTAGCTGTTATTCAATTTCACGAGAACAAAGTTTTGGGTGACGTGTGGGAGAGGCGCAGCCTAAGTTACAATCATTGGTAGTTCATATTATTAGTTAGGTATATCATTATGAGCTAACTGCGTTTAAAATAAAATAATAAAAATAATAGTGATGGATCTACTTGTATTTATATATATTTTTTAGTATCACATTTTAAGGGTGAATATTCGATTGAAGATATCATGCATTAGAGAACAGTCATAAATTATAGTTATTACAGTATTAGACAATAGTACGTATGCATTTGCTGTTACAATTAATATAATATTATATATCCTATATAGCTATTATGTTTACTAACAGGTACCAACATTTAATCTGTTTTTTTAATTATTATTTTTCGGTTTAATCCATTTTCATTTCCTGCATCTACTGTCAAAGTATATGAATACTGAACAAGAGAAAATGTATTTTTGTGTTATATATAGTATTTAGTGGATGGTATTGATTTTTTGTTTTATAATTTTCTGATTATTTCACGCATATAATAGAAGAGAAGTAAGGCTATAATGTATAAGGCAATGGTTTATCTAATGTGACGAACAAAAACATTTGAATTGAAAAATAGAGCATTCAAATAAAAAAAAATATAAAAGGAAAATTAAAAATGTTATGGTTAGTGGCTATGTAAAAAATGTGAGCTGCCAGTAAATATATTTATTTTTTGTTTCGATATTGGTGCACTCATAAAACCACTGTGAATTACACGAAGGCATATAGTTCTGTGGCGATGTTAATAATTACAAGACACCTATATACAGACCTTATAATAGAATAGTTATCACTACATTTTGAGAGTTGTAGCAGTTTAATTTAGCTTTATTGTATGTTTCCGATACCCTCATTTTATTTATTTTTTTGTGCGATTGCTGCAATAGCAACTATATATACGCGTATGGCCAATACCTACCTAATAACAAAATATCTGATAAAGTTGTCTACCATTTAAAACCTTAACCTAAATAATGTATACGTTTACTTAAGTACATGCATCTACAAAGTAAGTTTTCAGAGAGTTTTTGAAGCATATGCAGCATTTTACTATATCACTTAGAAATTATAATACAATATCTAAACGAAGTATAAAGACGTTGGTTACATGGTTGTAATTCAAAAACATGATTTGCAGCCTCACGGGGACTTAAAACTTTTGCGTTTACTGTACATTTTACTACGATACGTGACACTATATGTAGGAACTTATACAATTATTCATTTTACTATATGAAATGATATTTTAAAAATGTCTAGATTCATTTTAAGCTATTATAT
>PVMI01002934.1:0-11742 GCA_008528875.1 Aulacorthum solani | reverse complement strand
GCTATACTCGTGCCGTCCAGAAGCTATTTTACGGGAGGCTTAAATTTTTGTTAAAATGTAAAAGTGAAAACATTATAGTTGGAAATGTACCAGGCAATAAGCGCACATGACCATACTCTACTGAAATACGGGTAGGTCATAAATCTAGTAAAAAATGTTGTGATATATAGATATATATATTTTTAAATGGCGTATTGGAAACAATTCTCAAACACCTAGTCATATTTTATAATATTAAAACCGTTTATACTCGAACATTGTTTAAATAAATTTACGCATAAAATGGGTATACGATTACCATATACCACAAATATGCTAAGAGGGTGCGTGTGTGTGTGTGTGTGTGTGTGTGGGTTAGGGAGAGAGAGAGCCAACTAGGGGAGAGGATTGTAAAAACTGTAAGAATCATATGAATATTTTTTATTTATACATACAAATAAAATCCAAACCCATTTCACAGCATGACGTAGGTATATATAATATAATGTTTAATAGCTGAGTCGTGGATAATTTTTCCAATAATACATATTTGTTTTGCATTTCGGTTTATGTCATCGAAGATAATAATTCATATCTTCATAATACGCATTGAACGCTAGCACGCCGCAAAAGTGAAACGAACATCCATTGAAGAAAATATCGATGAAAATATAGAACCAGTAAACCTATAAAATAAGTCTAATTTATCAAACGTCAATGGACCATAAATCATTGAACTATAATATATTATACGCGAGTAACTTTAACCGTCGCCAATTTTAGATATGTATAAGACCTACCGTATACATATTATTATACACTATGCGCATGCAAAATCTTGTTGGCACACCCCTGCTAGTTACCCAACTCGGTTTCATCGCCCGAAATATCTTCAATATGCGGCGTATTCGAGATATTATTATTATTGTTATTATTACGATTTTATGCGGCACAGCAATAATAACTATAATCAATAGAGGTCAAGTGCAGCTGTAGTTGTGTAATGCAGAAAAAACAATTCACATGTCATTATGGAAATTACTGAAAAAAACTCCCAAGCGCAAAATCAACGATTCAAATGTTCGGTTTAAATTATATGCAATTAATATAGGTAATTATAAATACCGGTATATCTTGTATTTATGGCTGCACATTACATTTAAATACGATATTATAAGTATTTTTATTCTTGTTGTGCACTGCAAATTAATCGAGTGATTATTCTGCAGTGCGTACAACGAACATTATAATATAACAATGCGCGTTGTTATAGTTAATATTATATTATGTATTGCAATCCATCGGAAAACGATTTTCATAGCATATCATATTATTACTATTACAATCTTACCCACTCAAAAACACCGAATAAAGGGATGATATTATTAACTGTGTACACGGCGAAACGCTACGCATATTTCGTAGGATTAAATATAATAAATATCATACGCCACTCACGCGCATATTTAACGTGTTCAATTTAAGTGGGTACACGTATAGTTTTTTCGTCCATACCGTGCATTTGTAGTTTTTACAAACGTACACTCGCATACATAAGGTGTCTCTCGAGGATTTACTAATTCACACACATGGATACTGCGCTCGTCTATATAATTAGTGAATGCTCCGGGGACGTCTGTATACATATACCATTCGTTCGTATACATTTAAATATACATGAACTGCACTGGTGTTTTCGCAGACATATATTATTATATAACCCGGGAAAACCCGGGAAAACCCGGTCAGCCCGGGGCATGCAGACGCGGTTTAGCGTACCCGGCACACGATTTTATATTTTCAAATTTTCAAATTTTTATTTTTTTTTATTAGCTTTTAGTTTTACTATTACAGCTCAACAACTTGATAACAATGAAATATTACAAAATACGCAAGAATTAAAAACATCAATTATCTTAAAAGTGATTTTATGATAAAACCAGCCTACAAAATAAAATTAATAAGTACATTTACGACTATTTCAGAATTGGAGTTGAGGACGGAGGAAAGATTGAGGGGGACATTGATTATTTTCAAATTGATCGATTTAAATGTGGGCATGATGATTCTCCGTTGATAACCGCAGAATTCGCTTTGAGAAAATTTAATATCGTAAAAAATAGGCAGGTACTGTGTATAGTAACGAACAGCTGTTAAGGTAAATTATTATTCGGAACAATATAAAATGTTATCGCGGAAAAACGAATAATGATCCTCTGCGGGCGGCACTTGTAAATTTAAAGAACTACGAGGTTATCTGACAATAACCAAACTTATTTATTGACACGTCGAATAACACCGGCTTGTTATTATTATACCTGGATATAATATATAATATTTATTTAATTAAAACTTTATTTGCGGTCCATACAAAACATGGGTAGGTATAATAATTAACGTGGTTTTTGTAAATTTGGCCTCTTGGGCGCCAGTAGGAAAACCCAGTGGTATATTATTGGGGCCATGGAGGGCGATTGCCCAGGCAGCCCTTTTTTGGGAGTAGGAAATTGTACACATCTGTTGCAAGTTTTTTATGGGTGAGGTATAAAAAAACTGTTGGGGGGCATTAAAAAAATGTTTACTCAAGGCAGACAAATCCTAAATACTCCACTGGGGAAACTATTCATCGACAGTACTTCTTTATACGTACCTACCTATGTTTTTAGTAAGTTCTCTCTTTATGTCGTATATTAATTGTACTAATACAATGGCCATTTTCGCATGAGTCTTCTCGGGGGTTTTCGGGAGATAGTAATTATAGATAATAAGCGATATATTTATATTTAAAACCATTATTGGGTATTGAATAGTTTAATTAAGATATAATGTAACTAAATACGTTAATGGATGAAACTGAAATATTTTTTTCGTATATCATAATTTTACTGTTTTTAACTAATTAATGATTATTATTCCAACACAACGAACATGACTACGTATTCTTAGAAAAAATTGTAATTACAATTACTTTTTAAGTTTAGCGTTTTCACAATCGTTGACATAACCACAACAATATTTAACTCTGATAACTATGTTATTATCGAAGGTTTCGACTTTTAGAGGTAATGAAATTGAGTTTGTACATCTTATAATGGAACGTTTCTGTACAAATTTACTTAACAGCTTACTCTAAAATGCATTTTAAGCACAGCGGGATTAATATAAGACTTATGGTTTTATTGAGTTACTGCAATTTATTTATTAATTCGATAAAAACAACGAACAAGACACACATAACGGGTGGGATAGAAAATAAAAAAAGAAGCTTTGTTAACTACCTATATAAATGATATAATAGTGATAATACTATATAATATAGTAGATACGACACTATAATACGTAAAGAAAAAAAGACTACAAAAATATTATACTCGAACATTATTAGAACAATCTTGACAAGATTGCTTTATTTTCAGTGAACATTTAATTGACAGTATTGTCATTGTACTGTACTACGAAGTATTAATAAAATGCGACGATTGTCTAAGAATATAATACCATGCTATGGGATGTAATACAATAACATTAAGTTTTTTTTTTGTTTGTCATCAATATTAATTACCATAAATAGATATAAAAATATTATAATGGGAAATCGGTTTTATTTTAAATATTAAATGCAGTTAAATGTATATGTGAATTGCAATGTAATTAAAAATGTACCGAGCAAGAATAGAGATTAAATTTACATAAACGTATTATTATGGGCACTGTTTAAACGTATTCAATGTAAATGTTTTACTAGTCACTAGTCTTTCGTAGAAACATTTTAATTTATATTAAATGTTCAATCGAGCATTAACACTTAAAATTTTTGTATCATATAACATATCGTATGATTAACTTAAACAGTATATACTAATTAAGATTATATTAATATTCTTATGATTTTTTTCTTTTAAAATGTTCTTATTAGATGAGACTCTGAGTGGAGCAACATTTAGTAGTTTTAAAATTTTGTTTTTGCCAGACATTTAATTATTCCAGAATAATTGTTTAACCGTCAATTATAGCGTAGTTGGATTCGAGTGGAAAATTGGTTGTAGGCTGTATTTCGGTGGTAAAAAAAAAAATTGAAAAGTAAAATAATCGAGAGTAACAAAATATCAAAATAATATTATATAGTGCCTACATGAACTGAAAAAATGTAATGTTTACGAAACACTCGTTTTTGATAAAATCATTTTTTTTGTTATGTTAATTAAAAAATGAATACTCGGAGACTATTATATACAAGTAGATTATAAACAAGTTATAATTTTAAAATTATTTTAGATATTTTTAAGTTTTTAAAATTAATTTTCGAATTTTATTTAAATTAATACAATTTTTTTTGTGCATGTAAAAAGTTCAACGATTTGATACAATGCACCTCAAAGTGGTTTCTACAAAATAAAAAATATCGTATAATTTATATTTTTACGATTTTTTGTTATAACCTTTTGGAGTAAAACAAATATCGTCTACAATTTGTAAACTTTTTTGTAGTCCGAATTCATAAAATTTTTAATATGAATACCTAAGACTTGAAAATATAATATAAGCACAAAATGTATAAGTTATTCTTACTATTATCGAAACTCAGTTTAGTGTAAAACCATTTAATGACAGTTTAAAGATAACATTTCATTAAAATTTTAACTATTTTAAAAACAATAAAATTGTCCATATTATATTCAGACTACTAGTACAATCGAATTATGTTTATATTATTTAATAACTATATATGTATAATAATATTATAATATGATTTAAAATATTTGAATATATTTATCCGATGTTTTTATTAAAAGGCAATTCAACATACCCGTACAACTAACAGAAAAATACATTAATATTATATCCTTAGAAATATAACCTCAGTATTGACACACAGTTTTGTTTTTCGAATGCAATTATTTATCATGAAATTTAAATTTAACACATCCATTTTAGGCACCAGTCTCTGAAGGACCATATAGGTACACTCGAAACCTATTACTCGTAAATAGCAGACGATTGACTTCCCTTATTATTATTTTTATTTGTTATTTAACATTATCTTTGAAATTAATTCAACAATAATATGGGGAATGATTATTTGTATTTAAAAAAAAATTGATATGTATATCTTAGAGTCCTATATTATTATTATAAATATGGATTAGTAATAATCATAAAATGATGAAACTATACCGATTCAAATATTATAATAATCCTGGACCATATTTACCGGGATTTGAAATGTACCAGAACTATTTTAGTGGGAGTGGACACTTGGTCAAGTTTTGAATAGTGAATAATTTTTTGGTCAAAGACGAACAACGCGTTAATGTAGTAAAGTAATCATTTTAACTTTTCTGATCATATTATCTGTTAAGCAGTATACTATTATGACGACATAATTAGTAATGGATACGTTTTTGTCTATGTATGTGGTCTATATGAAAAGAGAAGAGTTTTTTTTTGTGATCAGCTTATCTAATAGATTAGAAAGTATTTTTCTGAAAGCGTGCAGTCATTTTCAAAGCTGATTGAAAAAATGATTATAACTTTGTGTTATGGATTGTGTCTACGAATTAATTAAATGAAATAATAATTACTCTAGGGAAATTCATACACAAGCTCAAAACATATTACTTTTGAATATTAAAATGTGAATTCTCATATTATACGGATTTACACAGAACGTATGGTCTCATAAGTCAAAAATTAAGTAAGGACACGTAAATAACTAGCTTAAATAATAATGTATTTATGATAACATTTTAATTTTTTGTTCAATTGATGATATTTAATAAGATGTAAAACAATCATAAAATGTGTAATTTACATTTAAAGTCCCTTTATTGAAACTGTTGCACCATTAGCCTCTAAATTTAAAATGTACAAAATAAAATAAGTTATTCTTCTGTTATTTTCGTAAAATTCGGTTAAGACTTCATCAACCGTTAAATCATTTAAACCCCTGTGGCTGAACTATATTTCTGAACTATTAATTCCATTCTAAAATTGGTTTAAAATATTTTTACAACATACCTAATGTCTTATACATTTAGTTTATTCTGTAGACGATATTCATTGATTTTTATCATCATTGTGATACATAGTTTACAATATAAAACTATTTCCACTATCTCCCGAGGCAAGAACAACAAAGTACAATAAAATTCCTTTTTTTTAAGATATTTTTTTATTTATTTTATTAATACAAAAATTCAAGAATCCGTGTATTAATAACTGGTATAGCTGGTATGCGGCAGTTTCTATAGTTTATTTTGATCTTTATTAATTCTACGGTCTTACAGGTCTAGACATTAATTATGTTTCAGCTTTGAACTTTCTATCACATAAAAAGTCCAGCTACTACAAAGATATTTGATATTTTCATCGAAAAAAATGTCTATTTGTAAAAAATTTATATAATTTTATCGAAATATATTAGCAATATACCATCGTATTTTATAAATTTTAAAATTCAATATATCAATTTTCTATCATGTTCTATATAGAGTAAGAGACCAAAACGTAGAAAATGATAGTATTACCTTTAATTATTTTAATAAAATATTTATTAATATAACCTCAGTGCGCATTTTACTTGGAGTCAGAAATTCCTAATTGATGAAAAATATTATTATTTTCAAAAACTATTACAACAAGCCACCTGGCTGCAGCTATACTTATTAAAATGTACATATTGTTCTAACTCATGTTTATTTCTTTTTTTAGTGAATCATACCATCATAGAGTCGAAACTCAAAACAGAACTTTTCAAAAAGCAATTTCGATAAATTATAATTTATAAATTATTCATTTTTTTTTTACCTAGACATTTGATAATTAATATTTTTAACGAACTTGGTAAATATCGCACATTTCTTTGTCTTCGTATAAAATTAATTATTTTTTAATAATAATGATTAATTATAACCAAAACTTAGAATGCCCTTGATGAACTGTATGTTGAAAAAAAATTATGCAAAACTTTTTATCTTAATGACTCGAAACGTTCATCCGCATGATCTCTGCACTCTACATTCTTACTAAAGTTATTCACATGTATATATAAATATAATACAATATAAATACAATATATATTATAATAATTTAATATATTAAAATGCATATGTTTATTAATGCAAGCACTTTGTGTTGGAAAAATGTGTATACACTCGAGTATGACCAAGTAGTTTGAATATTTAATATATAAAATAATGTTATAGTGGGTATGCAAAAAATTATGAAACTCGAATAAAATAGCAACAACTACAGCAGTAGGTAAATGTCATTTTTTTTTTTGTTTGTTTGAGTTATTGTTTTGAATATAATATTATAACGGTTGACTAATTAGTCGCATTTCATGTTAGCGTACATAATATGAATGTGTTGGCTATATATATATATGTATATAAATATAAATTATACTTTACGACTATTATTGTTTTGTATGTAATTTGAATGGTTCAACAAAAATTTAAGAATTTTATATCGGATATTATTCACTATTAAAATATCAAATAAATTATTTATAAAACGGGGAAACTACATAATATTATTGTCCCTTATTTATCTATATCTGTTACTTGTTAGTAATTTATATGTTGATTTATTATTACGACCCTATAAACGTGCAGGAGTTTACAACTGTTCACATACTATAAAACTGCTAAAAAAAAAAAACAACAACAACAACAACAAAATAGCAACTTTGTGAAATTCTAAACACAAAGATGAACAAAAACTATTTAGTTTGTGGTAAATAGGGTTGAACACTATATTTTAAAATATATAATGGTGCAACCGTTTTTAACACGCGCTTTTTTTATTTTGAGTACTCGCAAAGTTAGACACATTATTACGGAACAGTTACCACAACTACTATAATATACAACGACTCGGGTGATTAGAAGACGTGCGAAGATTGATGGGAAAGACTGAACGACATGCATAATATTGCGTATGAGCAACAATAATAAATCCCACTCGCACACGCATACACACACACATGTTATTCTTTGTCAGCATACCGTAGCCAATCACATCCGAGACCAGGAATAATATACCACAGACGAACAAATTACTTTTCCAACATTATGTGGACTTAAACTTGTGAATAGAACCAAACCTAACCTAACCGGATCAAGCACTCCGGGTCAATCGTTTTCAACAAGAGACCGTTCTGGTGCAGACGATTCTTCAACTACCGTCGAAGTGTATCCGTTTTTTGGTGAAGACGCTCCCGTCTGAAACAACAGCCAACTCGGTTCACATCTAACCGTCAACTACGAATAAGAGTACCTATATTTATTTTGAAGTAGAGTTGACAAAATACGACAATATGATGTATGGAGTACTAATTGACCTATTTTACAGTTTTTACTTATTGCATATTATTATACACGAAACTCACGTCGGATTTCAATACCTAGTTAAAGTTTTCTGCGAAATATAAGTTTAACATCTAAGTAATTTAAAAGTTACTGTACATGGTCCCAATTACGATCATTTCTGGAGAAACAGTGTATTCTTAGTGCGTTATTAAATTTCGAAGTTCGAAGTTATTGTTTTTACAATCCTTCGTGAGAAATCAAAAAAAATAATAATAATAATGATTGCAGCGTATGCATTCGAGTCTTGCGGTGTATACCAGTACTACGTCATTTAATCGGTAGACATCAACCGTCTATTATCACAGTAGTGGGTCAGCCGGTACACGAATATGCCGAAACGCTTTGGATTTATCTCGCAGGCGGAAATAAAAATAATGCACTACAGCAGTGTTATCACACTGTATATAATATAGAGGTAAGTGAAGTATAAGTATTTCTCGGCGGCGGTATAGCTGTGCGCCTTACGGCGGCATACACACGACACGGCGGCGGAGGAGGAGGCGGTCATGTATGTAGTCCATATTAATGGCGTGTCGTTTATCCAGTCGGTGCGACGAGCAAAAGCCTCCATTTTTTTCCCGGCCGGCATAAATTATCCCTCTATACGTCGCCCCACGTACATCTGTTACATCGGTGTGTGGGTGTGTGTGTGTGTGTGTGTGTGAGAGAGAGAGAGAGAGAGTGTATGAATATATATCACGAGGCGAGGGATCTATACATAAAGAAAGCTGTGGAAAATTTCCCTAGAAGCTTTTCTGCATTAACAATTCTAATCCACGGCGATGATTTCTCATTTTGAACGCGAGGGTTGCGAACACTGCGTAATGAGGAGTGAGGGTATGCGCGTGGAGGTGTGTGTGTGTGTGTGTTTATATGGTGGGGACGGAGGGAGGTAGCTTCAGAAACGAATCGCGTTCTTGCGGTACACATTTTATATTTATTTTTTAGTAATTCATTTATTTCCGGTCACCGCGCGTGCTGATCTGACAACCACAGCTGAGAACTGATACATCTATATAATTGTAAGATACAGCATAAACTAAATCGTTTCAACTCTGATCTTCGCGAACTTTGCGTTCCGTAAATTATGTAGGTATTAAAATCATACGAATATAATAGAATATGGACAATATTCGGGAGGCCTCTGCAGTAGGTACTGCACCGACTGCATGTCGGTTTAATATTTGCGTCCCAAAAATATTCGGACAGCGAAAACGAGTACTTAGGCTATAAATAGGTACAGAAAAGTAATTTTTCAAATTTTCCATTAGTCGTCAATTTAACTAAAAAGACCAAAGTATTTCACAGACAAATTTAACGTACTCCATCAATAAATGAGTAGAATTATAATCATTCTTAACTATTGAATGTGTATACAAGCTTTACCCTGTAAGGCAGTCAAAGGCATATCTACGCCAGGATTCGAACTTAACTACGAATATTTACTAATTTATTATTATTATTATTTCTTTAATATTTATCTGTCTTTGGTACCTATACGCGTTGTAGAATGTGAGTTTGTTTATTACTAAAATAAAATAAAATATCAAGGAAGAAATATAATAACAAATAGGTATTTAATTAACATTAATGTAGGTAACATAATATTATGATAAATAGGTATTATGATTATTCATTAATTGATATTGGTAATTTATTTACTGCTATTTTGTTTATCATAACTAATAAATTGTCTCATGAATTTGAGAAGCTGACAGCAAGGGAGTAAGTGTAAATCGAGTTTGTCTTTTAATTTATAATTCGTTTATCGTCGCTGTGTTGTACACGCGTAGTACGTTGTCAGAATGATATACCAATGTCATCCAATAAAATACACAAAAACGCTGATACGATTCCGTTTGAAGTTAATTGGGTTATAGTGTAGAGCGTGTATTATCGCGCATATTACAATGCGTATTGAATTGTGATAAAACGACGTTAAAATCTAAAAACCAATGGATCGTCGTCGTAGTAACCGACACCCATCAATACGTCCCTGGTAATATTTTCTCGGTCTCGATTTTTTTTCTCGGTCCCCTCCCATGCCCCGTCGACTGTCAGTACTTTCAAAGACATGTTTTGCCCGTCGAAAAGTGTATATTCTCATGATTTATGATGCAAACCATCAATATACCGTCTAAGATATTTCCTTTCACGTTCACTTTGGCCACCCTTTGAAAATTGTTCTCCAACTTTATATATTATATTATATTATAGCTTGAATATAACCGAGTATTATCAATTAAAACGACATTCGAAAATGTGGTCAAACTATCAAAGTTCACAGTATTATACCTAATACTAGAGCACAAAAACGTCTATCCAGAATTATATAGATATAGTATAATAGTATTATCATACTATTCTATAATATCAATAATTATGCTGCAGTGGTTAATAACCTAACATAATATTATATTCAATTTATTTTCGTTTTTTGATATCCTAATATTATATTTGTAAATTACGTGTTTCAATATTATACAATATAGTATAAAACTATAATGTGGAATGACGGTAAATAAACAACAGTAAAAATACGGTGTTTGTAGTCATTTATTTATTTGATTTGAATCAAAAATAATATACACATTTGATTTGGGATAAAAATCGTAGTAAAAAAAAGTAGGTACCATTTACTTTCGAGTATTATGTGCGCGTAGCTCTTCTAAAACACCAACAACATATTCGGTTGAAATTGGATTATATTGAATAATTTAAATTACTCGGTAAATAAAAAACAAAACAAAAAAAAACTGAAATACATTTCAATATTTATCGTCTATATGCATACACGAAGTGCACAAAATCCAGATTTACGCATCGCAGGACTCCCGAGAAAAACGTATTATTGGGCCAGCTGCGCGAGAGGCCTGTCTAGATTTTCGGGATGACGTTTCATCGTCGATAAAATATAATTGAAATACTTGCGGACCCCAAGACCTGCAACTGAGTCATATATACATGTATAATATACGCCTAGGTGTATAAATGTACATTCGTTCCGTTTCGTTGCGTTCTAACGCGCAGTAAAATACACCATACAGGCATGTGTGAATCGGAAAATAACACCACGTGGGTACTTTTATTTTATAACATATAACTATTTTATAACCTACCGTTGAATATTGCAGGTATATAAACTGGAATTGATCGCGTTACAATAGTCGTGGTGGACAAGATGGATGTTATATATTATATAGGTACACTCACGCAAAAACTCATAAGTAACATGTATGTACCTAAGAATCTGTGAAAATAATAAATTATAGGCGTGGTATGCGAGAGTGGGATTTTCGATCTTACAATAACGACAGCTTATTATTGTTTGTCTAAGGTCTATCTAGATGTCCCTTGATAACATTTCATCATAATATCGATGAAATATAAT
>PVMI01002925.1:0-19364 GCA_008528875.1 Aulacorthum solani | reverse complement strand
GTGTGTTTTCTTTTATTTTTATTTTTTTTTGTGTCTGTCATCACCTTTTAGGACAGTAATAATGCTTTGATGTTGAACTTCAGTAGCTTTTCTGGTTGGAAAGTGAATCTAGTTGGTATTTTTTTTTTTTTGGGGGGGGGGGGAAAAAGTAAAANNCCCCCCCCCCCGCGCGCCCCCCAAAAGTAAAAATTTTCCAGTAGTTTTCAAAAGCACCGTGAAAAACAAATGAAAAATTAGGGAAAACGGGAATTTTTACGGAAACCCGATTTTCGACATAATCGATTTTGGTTTTTGCTGGACCTTTAAATCAAATGACTGTATATTCATGAAATTTTCATTGGTTGTTTATATTACCATTTTCTATATACGATAAAAATTTTCAAAACATTTTAATTTGTTTTGAACTGTTTACGGACAAATTCAGTTCCCTACTTTTTTAGGTTTTTTTTCTATGAATGTCAATTAAATTTTATTTGTTGTGTAAGAAAGCTTGAAAAATTAATATAATGCTCCTAATATATTGTAACAATAATAGTTGCAAATTTTTAAAAATACATAGGCACAATTTTTTTTTATAAGCATTTAAAGTTCAATTTTCGACAATATTCATCAAAATCTCGAAAATTATCAACCATTGTAATTAAAAAATTATAAAATGTTCAGTTTTTTAAAGTATAAGGTTTGAAAATTTAAGAAAAAGATTCTAATAAATACTGTAACCAAAAAATGTAAAAAATATATAAACACAATTATTTTTTACAGACATTTTGAATTCAAATTTGGACGAAATTACATAATAAAATCAATATTAATTATTAACGATTTTGGTTATTTTGTTGTAATTTAAAAATATTATTTGAGGATGTATTAATATAAAACTGAAAAATCAAAATATGGCTTCTTCATACAATCTACAGTTTACCTAATATTACTCACGATTTCGCAGGCTTACTACCATTTACACACACCCACCCACCCTTAACAGGCTATAACCCTGGATATAGGGATCAGTGCCACTGATAATTATGTAATTATGCTTAATTTCTGCAGTTCTTATAAATTAAAATTTAATTTACAAAACGAAGAAGACACAGTGATATTTTATATGAGTGTATTATATTATTATCGAAGGTTAAATTCTTACTTTACAAAAAAGTATAAACAAAATAATTGTGTACACTAATTGATGTTTAACATCTAAAAAGCACATATTTCATCATGTATTTATACAGGTATAAGTACCTACATTAATTGATACGAATATAGCCAATAGGTTTTGGACGTCAGGTTAAAAAAATGTGTATGTGATTAAGTTTACACACAACTAAAATCAAATTTTTAGTAAATGTGCTGCTTATCTTTATTTTATGTTGTATTATTTTCAAAGAATTTTTTAGTATTTTAATTTTTTGCGATGCACGAACTAATTGCAAACTATTATATTGATACCCGAGTTGAGTAGGTACCTGTTCGAATTCCCAGATCTCTGATAGAAGTAGAAGAGGAAATGGACATGCCTTATCCCTCCTTAAATCTGATAATAAAAAAATCTAATTTGAACTATTTTTTTTAATGTTCTAGAATTTATATAACTTCAATAGAATGTCTAAATACAATTTTATCTTAAAATACTAACTTTTATTTTTGTTTTTTTTTATTTAAATGAGTGGACTTAAGTAAAAATATGTTAAAATAAAAATTTTGAATGTCTATTTATAACTATAGGTATTTATTAGGTATAATACTTTAAACCATATATGGTACATAGTACATTGGTATCTACATAAATAAATTACCTATGTTTATAAATCATTAAGTATTATTATTAGTCAATACTTAATGTATATGTGTGAATCAGATAATAATTCTTGTATTTCGAGAACTTAGTTTAGTCACTGCAGTCAATGATTATAAACCAAAAGATATAGACAAAGATATAGGTATTATATGTACCTATGCGGCTATGCATACATTTAGTTTTTTTCGTCCATCTTTGTACACCACCAACACGTATTACACGCAATCAAATAATCAATAGGTTCGTTACTTCTTATTCTATGGGTTCAAGATTTCTTTGGATAATTATTGTATGTACTTACTCAAATATGGCAATATTCAGATAGGGCTTGCATAAATTGGATATTTTTAATTTATATATATAATATATATATATAAACTTATAACATATACACACAAAGCGTATCACATAGGTAATTTTGTAGTTGCTTTTAAGTTTTATGCATTTTGCAGAGATTTCTTATTTTATGTTCGTTGATTACATTATGTATCTAAAATTACATAAGTATTCAATATGTATATTTAAAATTAAAATATTCCTATGATTTTTAAATTTTTTTAAAAAATATGTAAAATAAATCAACTAATGTTTAACTATTATATAAAATGGTAAATTAGCTGGTAATTTTTTTTTCATATTGTTAAGTTCATGTTTAATTCATTACTAAACTTCTGACGCAATTCTGACAAAACTCAAAGTTTAAAGACAATATATTATCGTCCTTTATAATAATACATCGGTTGATATAGCACCCCCAGATTCGTAAATAAGTTTCTATTTTTGAATTGGATGTAATTACTGATAAAAATTAAGATAGTAAATTCAAAATAGAACCTAGCTAGCGGCTAGCTGTTGTTTCTTTAAATATAACGAGTGTGAAATATTCTATAACTAAAATGATATTATCTATAATAAAGTAATTCACATATACATGACCTAAATTATTTAAAATATTAGTATAAAAATCAAATATCTAGAGTAAAAATTGAAAATAAAACAGCAATATCAAAAAAGACTACACTATATTACACTATATTATATACCAATACGTACTTCAAGGTTAGCTTTATATATAGACCATCACAATTCAGAACAATATGTGATTTATAAAAAATTATTTGATATAAAAATATATAATCATCTACTAATCTTATTTATTCCAATTTAAAAAACGTCATAAATTGTGTTAGTTTTATAAATCAAAAGTTTCTTTTAGGTCTTGAAGATAATCTTCATTATTGTGTTCACTCCTTTTTGTAAACAGAGCTGTTAGAGTGATAATAATTTGATGGGCCCAAAATCAAATCATTTCAACAATTTCTATGAGGGATAATTTGCTGTTACACCTACCATTTTGATCTGTATAAGTGAAAAAAATATTGTTTATTAGTTATAACTTATAACCTACAGCCAATAAGTTCCTATATTTTTAAATTATTCATAGAAATTTATTGTTACTTTTTCGTCCACAAATTTTAAGTGTTCAGTTATACATGATTCCGTTTTTAATTTCCTATTTGTGGATCATTTTTGTTAATTAGTTATTATTTATTTTGTTTATATTGAAGAAATTTCACTCACATTTCACAACACAGTCATTCGAACACTGCAAACGTATTAACTATTAACTGTGAATATGTGTAGGTACTAACACAACTATGAGAGAGTTTTATAAAAGAGTACAATAAAGAATTTGGACTGATAATAATATTATCTACCAAATAATCAGATAGGTTATAGGTATCGGTTTATCCCACAATAAAGATTATGATAAAGTTAAAATAAACCAAAATTATTGTAAATCGCATATTGCATTACGATCATAATGTCAATAAATAAGTTGATTTTTTATTGTATATCACATATATTGTACATTTGTTACAAATGATTTGAATCACTACCTTATGTAGATACTGATCCCCGCGTCTTTAACATAATTAATAGGCTCGTATAATACTATAATTTCACCATTTAAAAAATAGATCGTATAAATAGTATTTTGATACTTATTATTATATATTAACATGTAATAATATACATGATGAAAAGTTAAAATGGCTTATAATATAAATATATATTATGGTTAATGGTTTTATAACTTATAATAATTTATAGCAATTACTGCTGGTAGGTACCTATTAAACTAAATTATATTTTGGAGATCGATGTATTGAATGATCGCAATCAATAGGTATGCATTTATGTCGGTAGTATATAATTTGGTTTCATTCAATAAGAGAACAGCAGATGGACAATTTTAGACTTTCACACATAATGCGTTCTTTTTACATAGGTAGGTTAGGTAGGTACCTATCAAAATAATTATACAATTTGTAACATTTAATGCATTTTTGAATGCTATTAAAATTTAAACGATAATATTAGAAGTAAAATCCATAACACCAACTATAAAATTGATTCTTATTATTTTTCGTTTTGAGTTTTGATGTAATAATTTACATTCAATGTTGATAATTTAATTTTTAAAATACAAGACCAATTCAAATTCCGAGCTAGAAACTATTTAGTAATCGTGTGTTAAGCTGTGAACATAATATTATTTATATAATGCGTTTTAGATTAAATTGTTCAACCAACAATTGGACAATGAAGTCATATTTCTAAGATAATATAATTTATACTTTGTTGGAACAATGATTTGCGTAAAAAATAGTTTTATTACATTATATTCAAAATTTCAAAGGTAATGCGATTAGTTGTGTTTATTTATTCCGCAGACCGTATAGTTGGTTTATATTCTGTGATCTACTTTTACTCATTTATCTTAAGTTTATTTATTTTACTTTATTTAAAACAAAATAATCAACCAACAATCCAAGAAATAAATATAATCTCAAATCTTAATATAATTATATTGGTACTTACGGTAGTTTATATTTTCGTGAACATGTTGTTACAATATTATTTATAATTTATATTTATGTATGTTATAATGAATTATGATGATGATTATTATTATAATTTATAAAATAATTACATTTCTAATTATGAGTAAATTATCTTCCTGTAAATGATTAAGTTTTACAAATATTTTGTTCTTAGCGGAGTGTATATACTATATGGTACTATAATAGTGACTACGATAGTAAGAATTAGGTATTTTTGTTATTTTTAAATATTTAATCAATTCAAAATTCGTTTAAATCTTTATAATGTTATACATTTTGTGTAGTTATTGTGTTTCTTTTTAAGCACTTAATAACCAGAAATGTATGAAAGAAAGTTATGAACTCGAGATTTGGCATGAAAGTACTTGAGAATCAAGAGTTCTTATGAGTAAATATTACGTAATATTTAATGAATATGTGTTTAAAAGAATTCTTATAACAACATAATATTTAATTTTAAAGCCATAATTAACATAGCATAAAATATTAATTGTAATTACCGACAAAAGAATATTATGTAGGTACCTCTACGCCTAAGTAATATATTATGATTTTTTAAAACTGGTATTTTATTCTTTAACATGTAGGTATATAGTACAATACTTCAATGGTAGTATTAAAATAAATAAGCATTCTAGACTCTAGTTTCTACGTTCTGCAACTGAAATACTAAATACCGGCAGATTAATAAAACAGTTTAATTTTGGTGTCACGAAAACAGAAAACATGATACCTACCTACCTAATCACATTATTATAAAATATTATTTGTATTAATAACTTTTGATATGAATCTCATCGGAGCTTGGGAATCGACAAAATCCTACGAAATCTTTATCGCGGCTTATGGAAGCGCTATACTGTATAAGTATGGGTTAGGTACATACTATATAATGTATAAAATAATAACAATAATATGCTGGATATAATATATTACTATATAGACCTATAAAACAATGCGACTACTACAATATATATCTATATCGTTAACCTAACCTATAACATTATACCATTACTATTATTATTATTACCTATATTATGTTGTGTAAAACGTATATTTATTAATCAGCCGACCACGACGAGCATGGTACACCCATAGGGTTTTGTCTTAAGTGCAAAGCGTATATATATATATATATCGGTTTCTGCCTACAGTAATATATGTGTTAGGAACGTAAATAATGTTATATAGTGGGGCTTTGGTGGTGCAGCGGTCCTCGTGGCCGTCTACCGCGATGTGCGCAAACCGTCTGAGCGTTAGTCCTCTCATACGTATTTTCCGGTTTAGACGCGAGTGTATCCTTGCGTGTTGCTATTATTTTTGTTTTTATTATTATATTTTACATATTTTACTATAATATCTGCTACAGAAACAATGATGATTATGAATTAATAATGATGATGATAATATGATCACCGCGAACAAAAGTCTGTCAGATACTAGTGCGTGATCGGTTTCGTCGTATATATATATATATATATATTCTAACGTGAACACGGATAGCCCAATATTTCAACGTAAGTTCAAGATATTCTTATATTATGATATTTAATAATTAATAACAGTAATAATAATTGTTTCCATTGATTACGCACATATCTCAGTGACCTCAGAGACTGTAGTTAACAACCAATTGCTACATTTTGTGGTAATCGCGGTCACACTCTGATGTAAAGTAGAGATTAAAAGACTTAAACGATAGGTATCAACATTTATGAGTCCATATATAGTATAGTAACATGATCAGTTTGTTTGTTGGAAACGACAAGTATTGAAAAGTTTAATGTGAATTATAAAGATATTTATATGGTTGTCTTTTGAATAATATTTTTAAAAATATCGGAGAAAAATCCGTGTAACACTATAACTACAATATAATACACATATGTGTTACAGTGCAGTACTAGCTATGGAGTATTTAAATTATTTAGACACAAAACAAATATAATCTAAAATATAATTTACACAGTGATACATCAGGTTTTGTAAAATAAGTAGGTTCTAGATCAATTTTAAATTTTAAATTAGTCGTTTATAAAAAATTACCGACTCAAGCTTTACATTAACAATTTATAATCACTACAGCAGTTTATACCTACTCCTTAACGTTAAATTCAATACACAAGTACATTCCAATGATCAGTATAGTCAAATATCAGAGATATTATTGGGCATACTACCTTGATCTATTCCCGCACAACAAAATAGTTTTATACTGAGTTTTAGAAAACAATATAAATAAAATAAAATTGTAGTTTTCACTTCCTAAAAATGTTATTTCTAGTATTGTTTGATGTAGATTTGTGATAATGTTATGAGTATCTATGCGGTTAAACTAATTACTGCAAATGCTGAGCATCTTTTATAATACATTAATGAAATTATGTGGTAATTAAGGAAAGATAGGAGACAAAGCCTATGGATATGTAGGAAAAGGGTTAAAAATGTTTAAATATATCATGTATAGTTGGAAAAAGAAGATATAGTATTTTATTTACATAACGCGTATTACAAATGTTCAAAATCTTACCTTTTTTTCGTGGGCTTTCAAACTGCAGTCGAAAGCATACTGCAATGGTAATTATAATACAAGTAATTACATGCTAAATTCTTAATAGTATAGTAGATACATACAACTCTTGCGTGAAAGTTTATAATATGTTATCTAAACCATCAAGAATAATTCAATTTAAATAAGCCCACTAAGGTACATATACTGTAATGTTATGTATTGAAATAGGTATTAGATAGGTATTTATATTATTTTATTATTTGTACATCGAACACAATTTAGTTAACTAGTATAATAAGTGTAATTGGTAGTCACGGGATTATTATTTTTTTTTTATAAATATCTTAATTTCCAATATTTTAAACAAACGTGTTCCATGATTGATGTTATTTTTACTATTATTTGTAACAATTACAAGTTTTACCACTGTATTTAGTTACATTTTATCACTAATATTTTCAATGCTAACACATAATTTGCATGTAACTTATTAAATTAATCAATTAACTACATAAATTAACTTATAATGTGTTAATGTTTTTATTTGTTTATTATTTTAAAAAATGTATAATTTTAGATAGAGGATATAACATTATTTACTGTTTCGTTAAGATGTAAATATTACATTTTAAAAATCTAAGCGATTAAGCTTAACATATTTTACGGAATATAATAAAAATATGGCTATAATTTATAATACATAGTTGAAAATATTTATATCAAGAATGTTTTTAATACTTATTATATCGTTGGTCATTAATAGCTAGTGGCTGATTCATTATTGGGCAATACGTCAAATAAATAATAAATAATAATGAAGCAACTAAACATAATTTAAAGTTGCAATGGTATATTTTTATTCAGATAGTTAAAAATATATATATAGTTATTTCATTAACTTTGTATAATATTATAATAAAGAGTAATTTTTTTAAATCTAAAATGTATCCGGGTCTCGTACATTAATTAATGTAAGATTCTACCATACATAAAAACAATGTACCTAGTAATATTTTTGGCATCTAATTTAAATATGTCATGGTCTATAGTGTCTATATTCTAAAGACATAATACTTACATATGTAATAAAGTATTAAGTAATAACCACAAAAGCTTAATCACGATTCGCCATTTACCTATCACTGCCTTAATATAAAATTACTCCAAGACCATTAAAATTAACTTTAATCAAACATTATTTGAATCGTCAAAATTTTATGTTTATATGTAAATATATGTTGTATAGTGAAAGGTTCTCTAAACTGGCTGAAATAGAAGAAAATAAATAATTATTATACTTATTTTCTTGCGACGTCTAAAGACTAAACGTGGGTATTTTTTTTTTTTTTTGTAACAATCTTACGTCGAATGATAATGATTACGATAATATACATTATTATTATATTATATTATTATGATCACATAATCATATAATTTAGTTTTTCAACACAGCCGCCAGAACCACTGCATGCACACGGAATATTAATAATATATGTGCCTAATACCCATGTGATTTTCTTTTGATTGCACTTTTAAAGCATCGTCTTATATATAGGTAGGTATTGTTTGAGGTGTGCGAATTGAAAATGTTCGTAATTGAAAACTTGAGTGAAACCTCCCAAGGGGTCGCCGGAATAACTACTGACTAGTGTAATTAACATTCTCTCTTGAAGTATATTATAGCCAAACAATAATCGTACGAAAATTGACGGATGCAGTATAGCCATAGGTACCTATAGGGCTATAGACATGTAATTGATTTGAATCACCGTCATTGATCCGCGCGAGCGTTTCTATATCGTATTGAGCATATTTTACACCACATATGTATAATATATATAATATAGGAGATACTCAGGTACTGCCCAACGGCGGAGCAAGCATCAGAGTATAATAATTAATAAGTCCTCATACAAGTATGTATGTGTGTGTGTGTGTGTGTCTGAAGTTTTTGTTAATCACGACGACGATGACCATTGCGATGCGGTGCGGTCTATTTGTGCCTGCAGCCGGACGTGTGTGCCTCTATATAATATATAGGTAGTATTGGTACATATCTGACTATATTGCATCCAAGAAAACACGTCGACAATTAGAGAAAATGCCCACAAAAATATTTATGCAGTAGCGGTGGTGTATATAGCTGCAACTTATAACGGTTCGATCTAAGGGATCGGAATCGGATATTGACGATATCGCGAGGATGAGAGTTTTGATTGTTTAAATTTAACAATATTATTTAAGTAAATATACCTGTTATACATAATGCGTGTATATACAGCAGTGTTAGATGACGAAAACACGGCTTATCGTCATGCGACAATGGGTAATATCGATAAACCGTCAATGATGCCTATAGATACTTACCCGCTCACCAACAAACCGCGCGCTCGCGTATCCGGTCATTAGATGGGAAAATTGGTTCTAGCCTCTATAGGAAACACTGGATTGTGGAAATTATGTAAGGTTTTGATGTTACGCCAAACGGGGTCGAATCGACAGAAAATCCTTGAATATAAAGAAACGCGATTACTAGGAAAATGAATGAAATGCCTATATGTATAGGCAATGTATAATGTGTATATATAATATGTATGCAAATTATTACAAAAAGCAAAGTGAAAAAAATACCAATACTCGAATTATAATATACGTTATGATGACATTCAAACTTTATCCTCTTAGATTATATAGCTATATAACAAATATTTTGTTATGGATACAATTATCGTATATACGGTATAATAATATATAATATACATCGAGAAATTCGATTAATCAAACACACGAGGTAGAATTACTGCATGAGGTCATATTTTATAATTTTTATTTCATTATAATATATAGTGTACCTATGTATAATAAAAAGTATACATTTTATATATATATTATACCCAAATATAGGTATTTCGGCAATGACGATATTGTAATTATAATATATAGGTAGGTTAAAGTGGAAAAAAACAATGTTATTTATTATTATAACATACATAATAATAAAATGTTTTTATGAATGAATCTGCAGTGCAGTATGGAATTTTCTTGAGATTGATTCCCTAACGGCTTCTGTCTATTATACCTATATGTGTAATTTGATATTTGAAATTAGAAACAATTATGTAAATGTCATTATGCATTATTCTTATGATTTGTTTGTGTGTTCAAAATGTATAGTAATATTTGTATCTTTAAAATATATTAAATATAACACTGCAGTTTCTTTCGATACATTGTATAAATATAACGTTGTACATTCTTATACTAAAGTAACTATAAAAAACTCATCAAATGCCAGTATTGAGAGAATCGTACAAGTTTTCGATATTTTTCGTGAAAAAGCACCTTACAATTTGTATACTATTATACTTTAATGCACTTATAATTTTTTTTGTAATCGCCTGAAAAATCAATGTAACAAAACTGCTTTCCATACCATTTTTTTTTTCAATCTAGCCAATTACGGCACGTTAGTCACACGTTAATGGTAATTTTAGTTACACAACACGAGACTATAATATTCGGCAGCAGTCCGACTGCGTCTGTCTCCGTCCGTCATATCGAGAAGACGTACACAAAGAACACGTTCGCTGGAAATAATGATATCAACGATTTACATAATGTACAGCACGTGCGCATAATATCTACCAGTTCCTAACTACTAAAAAAAAGAAACAAGCCCATACGCTTAATATTAAATGTTAGTGTCGTCGACCAAGCTGTGTGGTTCTCGGGGACAATAGACGGATATTAATCGAAAATTAACACGTAATAATACGAGGAGAAGACCCAATGTAGTGATGTAACAATAATTATTGGCCTTGACTCTTTCCAATTAATACATCACAATGTGACCATTAGCCGTTGGACGACTAGACGTGTGGTTCGTCTTCTTCATTGTCTTCATTACCTGCGCTGCCGACGGAAATTTATTATATTATTAACCGCAAAAACCTAGAAGGTACCAACATATGCGTATGCCTAACCATATGATATACAACACACGGCCTGGAATACTATATATATATTAACACAATTAAGGATATACCTATTACCTGTATGTGTACGAAAAAAATTAACCAACCATAACGATAATATTTAACAGCGTATTCGCTTTAAATCACTTAGATGTACTTTTTAAATAAGCATAATTCACTTGTGCATACGTGGTAGAAGACGATTTGAAATTCAATTGAAAATATTACGAATACACCAAAACAAAAAGTTGTTTCTTAACGGTTCTTCAGTTAAATATTGATCGCGACTTTTAAGTAGTATGACAGCTCATGGGTTAACGCGAATACGCGTTCAATAAGCACAATAAAATACACAATTTCTACTCAATAAATATCAAGGATACAGAGATATAAAATATTAAGTGCATTGTAGAGCTATTTTTAATTTTGTGTTTAAAAGTTAATTTTAAGCTTAAATCGTAAATGTATGTATTTTGAAGGGTGTACTTCAAGGATTTAACCTAATCTAACAATAAAGATTTTCAATGATTTCGTTAAAATGTGTTAGACGTTAATCGCAATCATAATAATATTATATGGGCACCCACAGAGGAAGAGCATGATATAAGGTTAGCTTCATTGGTTTTTTAAAAATTTTAAAAGACACGTGATAGCAATATTTTTGATGTAATATTGTACTAGGTAAAAAATCGAAACTTGTACCTACCTAGGAACATTTCTGGGTGCGCCTATAGTTCACATATATTGTTATATAATATTGCTAGTAGACGGGAGAATTCTGGAGGTTTTTGTGAATGATTCAGTTTCGGTGTAAAATAATAATAATATAATATGATATAATAAGGCATAAGCGAGACTACTGTAGAGCGAAAAATAATGAAACTTCGATATAATATAATATTAATATAATATACGCATTTATTCCATTGCTATAGATTCTTGTGATAGTTTATATATATATATATATAGGCATATCGCTTTTTCGTGTTATAATTGCACTTCGTTTACAATAATACTATAATACACACTACACAGATACACCGTACACGCTTATCAAAATTCACGAACTACTTCGATTTCTATACGAAATACGAATCTATTTTACAGTATAATAATATTAATATATACTTATTACTATTATTATGTGGCGGTTTATTGCGTTTCGTTTTGTTTTTCATTATTGAGATACTTTTACAACGGCGCCGCAAGGTCCAAACGATAATAATAATAATAATAATAATAACAATAATGAGTAGTGTGCCGCATAATCAACCGTCGTCGGACTTATACCGTCCTCATATACTTTGCTGCCCCGAGATATTACTCTCAGCACTGTAGACTACTTTCGATTGTTATAATATTATTGTGTATATAATATCATCGTGTGTGGTTTTCTGCGTACGTGTGAACGCGACTGTTTATTATTTTAATTTTTTTCTTCTTTCACCCAAAACCAAATACGCGTTGGGGCGACGATTAATTATATTGTATTGTTGTCAGTGATCTGCCTACAGGCATACAGTGACTGACATAATTAGTCTACCTACACCTAAATTATAGATATTATAATACAAGAAATCGTCGTCTGATACCTACTACTATTGTGGTCTAGAATATTGTCTTCGAATAGATTAGAATCGATTATATATTATGAACGAAACAGTTTGGGGTTTGCATCTAATGAATATAATCAATCATATTCATCGTGAAATTATTTAGTTAGGTTATTTAGTCAAGTGTTTAAGTTCTAACTTAACTGTAACCCGTAACAGACTTAACAACTAGTCTGATGGAATAACTTATTCCATTTTTCTTTTTCAGAAAATATTATATCTTTACCTAAAATACAGCATATATAGTGAATGTTAGTTAAAAATTTAAATATACTTGATTAGTCTATTATCGCGTACTTGGGTACACATACTCCACATGGCATATGTAATAGTGTAATTCGTTTCAGTATTGTAACAATTAATTAGTACCTCTGATTCCATGCCTATTGTCTATTAATAAAAATGTTCAGGTCTTTGTTCTTTTTTATTGTAATTTTTGTTTATCGGTAACCATTAAGTTTTTCTATATGAACAAGCGTTATTATAGTTTATCTTAAACAAGACGACCATTACTATAAACAAAATATAATATTATAGCATTATATATTTATATAAGTAGCCATGTAGGTACATTTAATTATCAAGATTAATAGCCAATAGAAATACACACATGTCCAATATATTGTGGGTTTTAAGGGTAACCATGGTATGGATCATAAACTTCATATTTCACGTAATATCTAAGTTAGAAGTTAATATATTAATTTAACTAATGATTAAAAAATCAATGCTGCAGTGACAATAGTTCTAACTCGTTATGTATTTGTAGTTAACTATAGAAGACAACTATAATAAATAGATTACATAATATTAATATGGTAGTTAATAAAATTAGGGTTATAAGTTATAACTTATAAAAGTCAAAACGAAATTTTTTGACTTGTATTCAGGTAAAAAAAATTTCATACATTAACAGTAAATTGAAGTGTCTGTGCACTATGTCTATGTCAAAATATGGTGTAACTCGTTTATACATTATGTGCGTATTTTAAGTCGAGAAATGGTTTTTTTGTACTTCTATTCAATATGACAATATCGATATTATAACAATAATGTACATCTTATGAATAGTTAGATTTTCATAGGTGTTATGAGTCTTGAGCTGTAAACAATTTTATCTACTTCCACATAATTATTATTCGTATAAAGAGTAACCAGTATGACTATAATAGTAGATAGGAATTTCTAATAAAAATGCATTACCTACTGCATTGACATCGTAGTGAAATATGAATCGATAGAAAGTACTTACGTACATAAATATATAATATATATTAGATATATGTATATTAGGTAATGTGTGTACCATGTTGTATACTTGTATATATATATTGAGCTGGGACGTATCACAGAATATTTAGGTGTAGGTATATATAATATTATAATGTTAAATATATAATTTGTCGTAGATATCGATGTAGTATACGTAGATGCTAGCAAAGAAGTTGTTTAGTACCTAATATAATAATATGTGCCTGTTTAAATTTATCGTTTAGATCACAAAATAGGTTTAATAACATGCGTAATAAATTTAAAAGCACATGTAAATTAGAGTCGAGTTTCGGGCAAGACGAATGAAATATTGTCGTTTTTCTCGTATATATAAGTTTGAGTATAACTTAGGTACGCATAGTATGAGTCTAATTATCATTCACAGTCATAGGTATATCAAAGTAAGCCGCCACGGACGAATAGTGCGAAGTCGGTACCAAAAAAATACATTGATATACACAGAGTTAGTANNCTGGGAAAAAATCGAGAAATTCATTATGCACGCCACCCGTATACCATCATTGCGCGAAGTTTCGATAATCCCATAGTGAAATCACGACCAGACGTCGTGATTATAATTAAATAATATTCGTATATACGTACGTTTATATTATATGATCAGACGCGTGCGTGTTGTATAGGTATAATATTTGTTTAACGTATTTGTTGTGTATGCGCATACAGTCGTTCGTATATATAGATACGTGTGTTCGTTGAACCTTGATCCGAATTAGTTTTTCATTCTTCGACAAATGTAATATTCGTGTCCTTAAAATTCAATAATAATAACAATAATAAGTCAGGGGAAAAGGCGTCCATCAATAATAATAATAATAAGTAGTAATAACACGTGTGTTGTATAGGTATGGAACGCGAAAGTCACGCTTATCTATATAATATTAGTCATACGTCCACGCAGTCATCGCGTAGAATAAAAAATCCCACAGACGGTCCTATATAGGATAAATATAATTTAATAATTACGGCAATTTTATTTTTTCTAATAAATCATAATCTGCCCCAACATAATATTATATACCTATTTATTTATATAACTGATATAAGTGCAAGCATTGCGTAACAAAATAGAATAGGCGACGAATTTTTTTCATTGAACAGAACATTATGTTATTATACTTTACACGGTATTTTTCGATATTTTTTTTCAATTTTATGATTTTAACCTTTATTCCATATTTATATAAAATAAGATTACACTGATCTAACTTCACCGCCATCTTCGAGGACGCATTTCGTTCTAATATATTACTGTGTCCATGACCGACAGGATACATATTACATATATACGTCCACCATAAATACATGTTAATAAATCGATCGATCCGTGATATTGTATACCTATTACAAATACTGTCACATTATGTTCACGAAATTAACACATCAACTTTCTCCGATGGTCATATAAATGCCTATATTGTGTGGTGTATAAATCACGGATGAATATATGATATCTGTTGTATAATGCGGTCAAACGTAGTCTTATCCCTTCCTCCATATAATATTTTATGTCAATTGAAAATTTTTTCTGTCCAAAATAATTAGTAGGTTCTTTTTAATGGGCAATTATTCGTCTCCGCTCACACAATGTTTTTACGAATAATTGGTCTTATATATAGTTATTCTTGGGTTTATAATAAATGTACGCATTCTGCATAACGCATATAATAATGACGATGATAAATATAAACCTGGCATAATTGAACCTTTTACTCATTTGATTTTGTAATGTTTATGGTCAACGTGATTCGATTTGAATAAATATGTGAGCCAATAAAATAAGTACCCACTGGCTTACACTGCTCCATAAATAATCTGCAGATTTGCGTTGTTTTCTATTCAAGCTATAATAATAAAATTGCTTAAAATCAATTATTTTTCATGAGTGTGCTAGTGTGACATATTAGTCTAATACGGTATTGAAACCTAAAACGTAACGCATGATGTATTCAAATGATTTTATTAAATTCTCTAGTCCAGAAAACAATCCCTCTTGTTTCTTTGGCGAAATTCACAATCCGTGTGATTCCGACCTAGTTCAGTGTAAATTTTGGTCGAAGAGAAAATGGTCCGTTTTGCAACCGACAAATCTCTACAATTAACCATGTCGATAAACAGCTTACTCGGTATAGGTTTATGGGAAATTAATGCGTAGATAATTAGTTTTGTGTCGAGGATGGTCTTTCTCGTGGTCACGATCTTGAAACGCACCGGGGCGTACTTCTTGTCTGTCTTGTGTTTACTCGCCACTTCTATCATAAGTGAACAACAAGAACAAGACGTTTGTATTTTTAAAAACCATTACGAACACGACCGCGTGCCATAGTAAACATTATTATTTGTTTTGTGGTCTTCGTGGTTCGTTTTAACGTCACAAATATAGTAAACAATTATTTCTCACGTTCGAATGTGTGTGATGTACAATATATTATTATGTATTATTGCGATGTAATAATTATATTATACTATAAACTATACAGAGTCTTATATAAATTCGGATTGTTTTTGTTTATTGCATGTGAATTAAACTCGGTTATAAAAGGACATAAAATATAAGTACGATAAATATTCATTTTTAAGTATGTTTAATATTTGTACTATCTATACAAATTTACAATTTACTTGGTAGGGCTTGAAATCAAAATCAAACATGTTGATACGAGAAATCTCTTGTCGTTTCCGCGGCTCCACAATAAGCCTAAGAAACCGAAATATTAGTTACCTATTTATTAAGACCTGCGTAATACGAACAACATTATAGACCTATCGGTTATTATTGAATAGATTTGTATATTATAAAAATTATAAAACGGTTTTTATTTTGGTATAAATTTTGTATATTATCAAAAGAAATAATTTATTTTGATATCACTTGATTTCTTAGATGATTTTTATCGATATTTAAAAACGATTTTGAAGTCGATTTCGAGCCCTGTTACTAGGGTTTTACTTAACCGTCTTAGCCATTTCTAAATATCGTCTATATACTTTTAAATTTTTTTTTTTATGATTAGATCAACTCTTAGAGTTCAAAATTTGATGCATTAAACTGAAAACACACATTTTTGGTTAGGTTACAGCTTATGAAAAAATATAAACATTAAATGTGTGTTCTCTTAATAGTTAATACAATTTCGCGGAAATACAAGACTGTTTTAGAAAATTATACCTTATATATAAATCATATTTAGTTATGTATGACACCTCCGGTCAAACAATGATGTTTAGGATATTTTTTTCATTGAACTTATTATTATTGATTATATTGTTAGGATGTACATAATATATAGGTACTTTAAACGGTTGCTATAATATATTTTATCTATCAAATTTTAAAATTAATTATATATTATATACAATATTATAAATTTTAATATACAATTATCGATTCATTACAAAGAATTTTGTTTACAACATATTATAATATATTGTAGAAGTAGATGTCTGGTACATAGTATAATATATATTCGTAACATGTATATTATTTTGTAAATAATAATGAGCTGTCCCTCAGTGTTTTACAAATCATTTTTATTGACGTAATTATAAATCAAAAACACACTTCGATTATGTGTAAAATTTAATTCTTGAAAGACGTATGCTTATAAATAAATGTATATGTATGCATTATATAACGACTATCTACATAATTTACTCGACTGCCTTCAAAATGATTTTAAACGATTTTTTAGATTTTTTTCGCGCGTATTTGATGTTACCTACGACTGGTTGGCTTTCGGATAATTTAAACGTAAGTACGCTAACATTCACCATTAGACGAGTTTAAAAGAAGAACTGCCTGTGATTATATGAGGAAAACGTACTAGACTTAAGGTTAAATCAATTATACGTATACCGCGTTACAAAAATTATTACCGAACGTGCTTCTGTTTAATTTAATTCGGACCAAACCATCTATTTCACGTTGTACATTTTCAATAAGCCGTTACCTATCCATCGATATAATGTATATTATTATTGTCAGTTGAAAATAATATTCCCAGATGAAAACCAATAGCTAAGAATCTCAATCGTATACTGCGTTTATTGATTTGAGACCTATCTAAACCATAATATATAGTATGCGTATTGCGTATAATATTTAATATAATATTTTGCGGTCATCGGAACGATTAAGATTTATAAATGGCTGGCTATATCATATATGCCCCAATGCCTGCAAAGGTTAGGTACAATTCGTACGATTACATTGATATATTCTTTGGCTCGGTATGAGTTGAGTAATTATAGGTATATCGTATATATACCAATAGGTATATAACCATAATATTATATTTATTATTTATATACAGCGTATAGATGATATTGTTGATTGCAAATTGTATATAGCTGGTATATACTATCGCACTATGTTATAAACTCGACAGTAAGAGACTTGGGTAATCGACGACATATTTTAAGATGAAAAATATAAATTCACACAGCTCGGATGGATATAGATCAGATGCGTATTACGTCTTCGCCGAGGTCGGAGGGGCGGGAATGGAGATACATAATATTATTTATATACCTATTTAAACATATACCTATAGCGAGTTACTTAATCACACATAAACAAACACAGGGACATATACAACACGTACATATTAAATACATATACTATTATTATTGTTTGTGAACATTATTTTGTTTCGACCTTATAAGAGGCGTGAATGATAGATGCGATTTGCATCGCAGCGTCTTGTATATATAGTGAAAGGAGATATGACGGCGGCGTTATTATTATAAGCTCCTAAATACGAATCGCATTTTACACAATGCGCGTATATTATAATATATTGTTTCAATTGCACCGTTGACATGGAGACTTCATCAACATGGTTACAGGAGTCACGGGTTTATAATTGATATATATAGGTATATCGCGTGTCATCAGCTGTAATACGTGGTCTAATATTATAAATATATCACATTATACAATACACATTGTGAGATTGAACACATGATATGTGTAAAGTGATTTGGTGATGAAACATATATACCAACATATACGACTGGCACTGTAATTTCTCACGGGAAATATTTTGAGGAAAAAAGATACTCCAAAGATTCGACCTAAAAACGAAATTGAGGGTTCACACAATTAGGCAAATATGATTGCAGCAACACAAACATAAACACATATTGACGTAATGTTGTTTTCCATTAAAATAAGTCGAGACATCGTTACATGACGGATATGGTAGTCAAACCATCAAAGTTATACCTAAGTATGGATACAGTAATAGGTATATGCTCGCGTGTGAA
>PVMI01002919.1:0-13664 GCA_008528875.1 Aulacorthum solani | reverse complement strand
TTCGAACTTTTTCCTGTTCCCTTTGAGATTTAATATAACAAGAATCTACTGTATGAGGGTTGAACGTTTGTAGCTTATACATTCAAAAACAACTTGACTGATTTTGTGAAAATTAAAAATTGGTCTTAGTGGTTTAAGAAACATTTAGAGAGTGATTTGAACCAGATTAGATTTATATCAAGTATTATATCCAATCGGCTACAGCCTATAGGTAAATAGTTCGAACAATTTTTGTTCATCTCGGTTGAATTAGTTTACAAAGCGAGATACACCGTACACTGATGCCGATTTGGCCGTGAACTAAGGTACACTCAGTAAAACCAAGATAAACTATGTTACCATGCTAAGCTCTGCTAATGCGCTATACCTATTTTATATTTTTTTCGTATGTTCAAGGCTAGAAGTCAGATTTTACAGCTAAAAATAGATGTTGGTTTATCCAAAGTCAATTGAATTAAAAATTTTTGGACCGTTTTCAATAAAAATTATACCAATCCTTGAGATTTAGAGGATGTGTATCACTTAATTTTCTTCCCCTTTAAGCATCTCAAAGGTAGGCCACACATAAATTTTCTTTCAGTTAGCAAAAAAAGAATATTTTTTTTTATTAAATAAATAGTTACATAATATCTGAATCAATACAAATAGTTGTATTTTATTTAAAACATAAAAACGCTATAATATTGCAGATGTTCTTTCCTTTAAGCATTGGTGGTTCTTACATACATTATCTTATTACGTTGAAACTAATGCATGTATTATGAATAGGTACCACGATCATATTATAAATTATAATAGATTAAACTGGGTGACTATCACTTAAAAAATGTATATCTATTTAAGTGTTTGATTTCAAGTAGGTACTATTTTAATAGTATTATAGTTTGTTCATTAAAATCCAAATTGTTAAGTATGTAAAAAGCCTAACATAGAAGTAAATTAAACAGTTTAATATTTCAGTGTTACAGGCAGTTAATCGTTTAGTACGTTAAGGTAATATAAGCGTAGGCGTATTTAGGATAATGTTACCTAGTAAATAGTACAATTACCATTAACCATTTATATAAATAGCATAGGTAGGTAACATGTTACTGAATAAATTAGAATAAATCAATATTCGAATGAACTACTGATACTTTCTTTAATTTGACAGTGAAATTTGCATACTAACAAAATATATAATATTATACGAACAAATATAATAATATTTAAGTGTAAAAACACGTCAAATCGAACCTTACCAGTTTCGTCCGTAAATTGATGTCGGCTCCTCCTTCAAAAAGTAATTTTATCACTTTAGCGTCGTTGTTCGGTTTTGACACATTAACTTCTGTTTGTTTTATATTGGCGGCATAGTGTAGCGCGGACGCACCGTCTTCGTTCACACTGTTTACGTAAGAATTGGCTACTTCATCTCCTTGTTTCGATTTCACGAAATCGACAAGTTGTGCAACAATATCGGCTTGACAACTTCTGCAAGCCAAGTGCAACGGGGTTTCTCCCACCTATAATATTCCACGTCAAATGAATCCGTTGGATTAGAGAAAAACAATTAGTGCCAAATTTTTTTTATTTTGTTTCATCGGTTGCCGCTATATAGCCTTATAGGTATTTTATTTATAACAGTTGAGGGTATAGTATTAAAACATACTTTGTTCTTGAAAAGAGGATCTCCTCCATCGTCTAATAATAGCTGAAGTGTTATGAGATTTCCGTACTGGGCTGCCACGTGCACGGGTGTTTGTCCGTCGTCCATGGAAAGATTGGGACCGGCTCCAGACTTGAGCAGCATTAAAGCACAGCGGTCGCCGTCTTTCACTCTAGCGGCTATGTGCAAGGGAGTCTCCCGCAGTTTTCCACCTGTAAAAAACATTATTTAGCCTGTAATTTAGTACCAGAAAGCAGAAAGTGCTTAACCTACTCTATCTATATCCATTGCATATAATATACTATCATAAAGGTACAATGCGTATACTTATATAACACTAACCTCTTACGTGAACATCGGCTCCGTATCCCAATAACGTTTCGATCACTGCCGGCTTGACGGATTCAACCGCTATGTGCAGAGGAGTATAGTTGTCCTAAAAGTTAACAACATAATACTATATTATTATGACGTGTTAGCTTAGACGATGTTTTTATCAGTGGCGTATATAGGATTTAATTTCGGGGTGGGTGGGTTTATAAACCCTTAGTCAGAATTCCCTACAGTATAATTAATAATAATAATTCTACATTCATATACGCGCTTTTATTTTCGAGTGAAGCTTGAATCCCTAACCCCCCCCGCCCTCGCCCCCTATATACGCCACTGATTATTATGACATAGTCTGTAATCGGCCCACGCCGATATATAACGCGCGTACGTTGGTTGTGACGTCGACTTTTTCTCCTTTCTGCAACAACGTGTTGATGATTCCGACGTGCCCGTATCTTGCCGCCGTGTGTATACTCCGAGCACCACTTTTGTTCGGCATGTGCAGATAAACACCCTTTTTGAACAACATCATAGCACAGTCCGCGTGGCCATTTAATGACGCTATATGCATCAGAGTGCTGCCGTCTTTTGTCCTTTCGTATATGGAAGCCTTGAACTTGTCGACCAACAGCTCGATGATATTTGCATGGCCGTTTTCAGCAGCCAAATGCATCGGGGTTCGGTCTGTGAACGAAGAAAAATGAAAACAAATATTAAAACGATCCACAGCTGCAATATGATCAATCGATATCAATATGATATGATACGAGGAGATCCAATCAACGTTAGACCACACTGCGGACGAACATTGATGTAAAAAAAATATTATCTTTTTTTATTGGAATAAGGCGTGTATTTTACCAAAAATCTTATTATGATATACTATAGGTAGGTAATAATAATATATAATATACAAAGTAATGAATGTATACCTTGATTATCTGTTATAGAAGCGCTAGCTCGTACGCCGTAAAAATATTTAACCAAACTTTCATCTCCGTCGGCCGAAGCTATATGAAGAGCTGTCTGGCCTTGGCCCTAAATTTTCCGAATAGTCGATTGGTAAGTATACATAGTCATATTGTGTAGGTATTATAGAAGCAGTCAAACGATAAACGAAATGTTAACTGATACCTACGTTTTGACTGTCTACGCTAGCACCGTAGTCAATTAGTATTTTTATCATGTCTATGTCTTTTCGTTTGGCAGCTAAATGGATGGCCATGTCGCCGGACTTAGTCTTAAACTTTAGCTGTTCCACTGCTTGGGTCGACAGCAGTTCCCGGCACATCGACTGATTACCAGTTTCCACGGCCAATAGCAGCGGTATTTTACCGTCCTATGCAGAGCGCAGAAAATAGTTGCCAACCATTACATTAATAATTATTGTGTTTCAAATAATAACTTAAAAATAATAAATGGTATTTTAATTATTACCCCGTCGGCAATGGTACGAATGTCTTTACCACAAGACCCTAAAAGCACTCGGAGTATGCTCGTCGCCGTACCCGTCTGCCTACTCGCCACCATGTGCACGGCCGTTTGCTGTTTTGGCTTTAAACACAAATTTTCAGTGAGTTAAATTAACCATTATATTATTTGAATATAGTATTATAATGTCATAAAAATCAAATAACATACACCTCCAGGAGAGTAAACGTCCACCCCTTTTTTCGGCAATAACACTTTTATTACGTCTTCTCTTGAGTATGTTGAGGCCAAATGCAATGCATTAAAATTTTCCTGAAAATTGTATACACATGAACTGTTATCTAAATAATAGCAGAATGCTCCCAAATAGGGGCGTAATTTACTGTATGTATATTAACGCAAGTCATATTAAATTTATGGAAGACAAACGATCGACTATTTTCGCGTGACCGGAATATATTTATAAAAATACTATCTACACAACAGTCTTAATAAATTTGCAACCTGACGATAAGTTTTGCGCTACGGGTAATAACTCTTTTTCATGAGTCATCCGTTAAGTTTTAGTAGGTCGTACATAAAAATAGTTTTCAGATTATGGTAATAAATGCGTCCACCAACAATATAGGTAAAAAATGATTATATATAATAATATGGCAAATGCTTACCATATTTCTGATTGTAACATCAGTTCCGAGGTCTATCAAACGTTCTAGGAATGTGGTCTTGCTTTCTTTGACTGCATACATTAAGGGCGTCATTCCATTGCTCTGTAAACATAATATAAGATTACAAAAAATGGCTCAACGTTGAAAGAAATATTTTTTATTTAATAAATTATACAATTTTATAAATATAATAATAATAATAATATTACATGTTTTAATATTTATTACATATTATTTCGTTTAAATAATTAATTTTGAACTAAATCATTAATACATCAATTCAATTATTTATTGATGAGTCGTACATATCATTATATTAATAAGAATTTACTGCACAGTGCACACCGTAATTTACTTAATATTATGAAATAAAGCCTCTATAATAGAGACTCTACATATATAAAATATTATGTTGTTGATTCTTTGTAAAGTTTATATTTCGTTGAAAGATTAAGTAGATATGTAGGATAGGTAGGTGGGTACACTATTATTCTTTTGATGCGTTTGCATAAACAAAAATTTTATTATATATAATGATATACCTTTAGTGCCATCAACTCAATATGATATATTTTGTGTTTTTGCTTGAAGTATAATTTATATTTGATGTTTTATTTTCAAACTGTTAGTTGGTTAATATTGTCTTGAAATCAGAACAATGATTGAAGTGATTTTTTATCTATTTTTATCGATATATTAACGGGTGGCTGAATACGTTACATGCTTAACTATATCTACAAAGTATTCATAATTTTCTATAGCTTTCATACAATTTATTAGGTACCTATCATGTATGTATTTTAATTGTTCGAATTTCGTCGCCTTGAGGTCAAATCATTTTTCCTTGTTAACTTTGTTTAGCCCAATTTAGACAATTTACTTTAATCATGTAATGTATGTGTTAAGTTCAAGTTGTGGCCTTTAGGGTAAATCGCGTGTCGACGGACCATGACGCTTTTCCGGTTGTGCTAGTTTTCCAACGTCCACGCGTATTTTGGAATGGGCATCAACCCCTGGTTTTTTTCAGCCATAAAAAATATATTTGCGCATCATGTGTACAATTAAAACTTTATTACTCCAATAAAGCATAAAAAAATAAAGTAACTATACCTGATCCACTACACCGGCTAATGGTGTTGACGTTACATCCTCCCCCCCGGCCACCACTAATTTTTCGACCACCTTTAGGGCCTGATCTAATGGTGGCCATTCTGACTTTTGGCATAATTGTAAAATTCGTTGTGCTCCATCTCTAATGGATGAACCTGGACTAGGTAGAGTCGCTGGTGGAACTCCATCTGCAAAAACACCAACCATTGAATAAAATATAATAAGTAATAGAATATAATCTAGTCAAAATTATCGATCATTTTTAATTTTTTTGAGAATGTAAAGTATCATGTGCGTTTTCAGTACCTACCTATTATGGATTACTAAATTATTATTTATTTTATCAAACAGTCATTCGTTATGAGTTTTGACAGCTCCATATATGTTATACAAACTATAGTTAGTCCAAGTAAAATATCTATTATTTTTACAATATTTATTTATAATTTATGTATAAAAATATCAAATATGATATATAAATATGTCTAAATATTATATATGTTAATCAACATCCAGCTTAAATATTTTAATTGTTTGTCATATTCTGTGATATTTACCAATAATCACAGCATGCCTAGTTAATTTCTATGACCAAGTTAAGTCGTTGGTTAATTTATTTGTAGATTGGTTTATTTAATTTGAACTCTATGTATTTATAGTAAATTGTGAAGTTATTAAACTCAACATAAACCTCCATCCCAAAATAATTATGACTCGTAATATTCCACAAGCTGTAACAGGATATTATATAGGTAGTATAATATAGATAATATAGATAAAAGCCAGTGATTGTTATAATATTTCTAAACAATTTTTTATTTTGAAAATGTTTGAAATGTCCAAACATGTTAAACGTTTTCATTTAAGTACATTTGTTTTAAGTTTTTCCTAAGTTTTTCAATTCATTAAAATTAAAAATTAAATTTTTATTTTCAAACGGTAAATGTAGTTGTATGTTTGATATTCAAATTTAAAATAGAAATTCATTTTGCTGGAATTATTGATAATCGTCAAACATATAGACAGCCTTGGATAAAATATTTTTGAAAAGTACCTATTTGGAATACATACTCGAATACTTATAAAAAAAATAGTATTTGGAATATATATTCGAAATTCAAATACTTTTAAAACACTTAAACCAACTGAACTTTTCTTAAAGAAAATTTGAAATCAGCATCAACATATTATATAATTTATAAGCTTTTGATAAATTATAGTTATTTACTTATAGTAGGTAAATAGCTGTTAACACAATTTATTGAATAAAAATTATAGAATATAAGGCATTGACATTTTTAGCTTTTGCCTATATATATGTGTTTCAACACTAATTTTATCAAACATTGAAAACTCAAGTCTATAATATATTTTACCATTTTTAGTTTACAGGTTACTGATACTCAGGAATATTTTTTATTATTTAAATTATTAAGTAGTGATACAACTCTGCATGGTACCTATTAACTATTTTACTATTTAATCATTATGAAGATTTCAAAATTCGCTGTAAGTCCTTGATTATGGGTAGTGGGTACGTTATTGTTTTTCATGTCCTATTAAAGTGAATTAATCGGTAAAACCACCTTTCATAGTTAACTTTAAGCTCTGGGTGAAGTGTCTAGCTATTTCTAAATTTCTAAACTGTAAACAATTTGGATGACAAACAATGAGTGAATGCATTAGAACAGCATATTTATGAAAAAAATACTGAGATACAAAGTTAAGATGCAAGTATGTAATTGAAATTTCAAGTACCTGTATTCTTATAAGCTAATTTGTAACTTATTTATACTCAAATATGAAGTATATAGTACTATAATATAGCTAATTTCTAATTGAACCATGATACATTGATACTTCACTTACATGGCGTTTTATATGACTTCCTTAAAAAAAACCGTAGAAAATATCTAAATTTTAATTTCTTATTCAAACCACTCAATTATAAAATAAATTGTAGCCTTTCATTAGAGAAAATTAATTTCAAAATCAACCCAAAAATACCAGGGACAACAAGTTATTTTTTTTAAAAACATACATTTAAATTATTCAATAAATTCATCAGGATATAAATACACTAATGCATTAGGTCATTCTGCCGATATAGATCTATTTTTTTTGTAATGCTAATGATGTTAAAAAAATTGTGATTCGATTTAATCTTATTATGTTACCAATTAATATACTGTATTTTATTACCTATATTCATTATAATAATTATTATTCATATTATCTATATACTTGTATTTAATATACAATTATTCTTATACTGTAGTACACACATACCTATATCTTATAATTCACTTTATATACCTACAGCTGTTATAATTTTACTTATGTTTTTGAAAATAAAGGTTTTTTTCTCTGCAAATAAATGAATAAGTAAACAAATATTGGCCATATACTTTGAGGTGGTATACTAGGTAAATAATATTATATGTGCATAATATTATCTTAAAATTATTTTACGAAAAACATATTGCATACATATTGTTGTTGGTACTAAGGTGACATGTACTATATCCGTTTTCCAGAATCGTTAACACTAAAATGTATAAAATATAAAATGTAAAATTTGATCAAAAAAGTTGAAAACCATAAAAAAAATATTTTTTGATTTCTAAGATTCATAATAAAAAATACCTTATCTGTTTGATGATATTATATTAATGAACACAAACATAAAAAAGATGCCTAGTTTTGTTGAAATTTATCTAAATGTAGAATAGTCGTGCGGGTAGTTATTAGCCATTAGGTACATATATATATATATGTATATTCAAGTTCCCATTAGATAAAATATAGATCTCTCTGATTCGGCATACTTTCGATTTGAGGTCTTACACCACAACTCTCTAGCATAGTATTATTGTAGATCTATCGGTAAATGAACCTCTCGGTATTCTTCGAGAACAAATTTTTCACAGACTCTTTGAGATTTGCTCGGGTTTCATCATATCAGTATAATAATATAGAGGGCGTGAAAACTTACCTTTGGTCTCGTCCTTTTTGTCATCGGTCTTCGACGCTCCGCCGGTGGCGGCAGCCGACTTATCGTCGGCGGCCGCGGCAGTGGCCGTGGACGACGGAGGCTTGCTGTTGCCGGCCGCCGAGCCCCTCTTGCCGGACCCGCCGATCATGTTTTTCGCTGACGATACAACAACAACGACAATGACGATGTGCTCCCGAGTAGTCTACATCTCAACAGACGACGGCACTAAGCGAGAAGTCGACGCGGAATTTCTTCACGAACACGCGCGCACCGACGGCGACGGCAGCCGTGGAGGATCGATAGATCGCTCGAGCGAACATGACGGCGATCTAAATTATGTAAATTATGGAAACAGCTGACGATGGTCGAAATTCGAGGACTGAAGACTGATACAGTTGATGGTAAACGAGTATTATAGTTACTACTTATAGGTATACACACGCCGTAGGCGGCCCACGACAACGAATCTACGGGTTCCGGTGCGGCGAGCAGCTTTTTCGTCGTCCGCGCCCCGAGTTGCTCCGTAACTGGCACTCTGGACGACTTTACAAACGCCGACGATATAGTATAATACGAATATTACCTCGCCCGTGCAGTGCAATAGAGTATACTGCTATACGAATTGTTATAGGTGCACCCGCAGGTGTACGTGTGGCAGGGCGCTACGGCGTGTTCTCGGGATTTGCATGTCTCTCGCAGCAGACCAATGAAAGCGAACTTGTCCGGACGGAAGGTGGTGGCGTACCTGTATACCCGCTACCTATGGAAGTTCGCATGCTTACGTGCTCCTTTATACGACACCCCGCCCGCCCCGGCCGGTCACCCTAGGCGCCGGGGCTGTGAGGTCTCGCCCCCTCCCCCTCGCGATCGCTTTTTCACCGTCACCCTCACCACACGATCCATACCTATATACCTACCTAATGTTATATACCCGCGTGTTATCCACGCGGCCTTTCTTCCGTCTGCAGCGCATAACTCTACTTAATTTGGGTTAGGAGTGAATGTACACCCTTTTTGATTTTAGCTTTATATACATGTATATAATATGTTTCGCAGTTTATTTTTACCCGAGTGCGCGTAATTCGACCAGTTTAATATCCTTAACTCGAATAATTCTAACTGTGGTCACCAGCTGATTTAGGCATACATATTATTATTATTATGTTATGATAAATAGGCGTACCTGGTACCTCTGTAACAAATGGTATAATTGTCATTCCGCTTTTTTTATTTATTATTTTAAAATATGTTTCAGCACATTAGGTGCTATTACAAATATGTTTACGAGTCATTCCGTTAAATGCCATGATATAATATGTATCTACCTATTTACTGTTGCAACTTCGCAGGGATAGACATTTTCCGTAAACATAGCAGTATCGTATCTGGTATTATAATATACCTATGTTTTACGAGAGATGGGAAAGCATTCATCATATATCATGTACATATTGTGAGTACATTGAAATTTACAAAAAAATCTATGTTATTGTAGAAGAGGCCATATAATATAATAAAGTTAGGGTTTGTTACTAAAGAGTGAAAGCTAATTCGATTGTGTTCTATAAGTATCAACATGACCACATAGCTGTAGAATTATCAAATACTTCCAGGCACTGATTTACTTCATTTGTGAAAGGCCTCCATTGAATTTATCATATTTATTATATTTAATAGACCAATGTCGTTTAAAGATAACATTTTCGTATTAATTAAAATAATAATAATAAAAAAACCTAAAAGTGATGACTTATCAGTGTTATACAACGTATTGGTATTACCGTCGAACATGTTATAATAAACCACGATAGTAGGTACTGTTTGTATTATTTTGATTTTATTGTCATCACGATGATGGCCTCTTAAAAATCAAAGTCCCTGGCTCAAAATCTGTAAAGATGCCCCTGAATACAATTTTGATTTAGGATTTCTTAATTGTATAATTTTGTTGTTATAGTGGTAAGATGTTCAGACGTTTATGACTTTGAACTAATATGTTAATTAGCTAAAGATAAAACCACCGCTGCGCTGGCCGGTGTTCTAGTAATCAGTTAACAATTATTATAGGCCGTCGACCGAATAAGATATTATCAAGGCTGGGAAAATTAATGATATTTTCTACTTACGTTAAGCTAAATTCAAATCCAAATTAAGTTAACAATTAAAAGTTAATTCAAAATTGTCTATCATTTCAACTAGGTTAGAAGTTAACCAAAAGTTAATATTAACCTTTTTAACTGAAATTAGTCTGTGATAATATTCAATATTCGTAGTGTTATTATAATTACCTATTTTAGGTATTTATAATATTTTATACGAAAATATGAAATTATAATAATTGAAATTGAAATCAACTTAACTTGTTTAAATGTAAAATTAACTCAGTTAATTAAAAGATAATTTTTTGTATTCCTTAAATTAATAATTAATTTAATAATCATAGAAAAAATGTAACTTAACTTTAACTTATTAACGCGTTATAGTCTTGGATATTATATAATATGCATAAATCGGAAAGCCAGGCTGGCTCGAAAATATAATATTTAATAGTTAAATGAATACTGATTAAGTTTTTCAGATCTCTTGATAAAGAATAGCTGGATTGGCAGTGCCCATGTTTACAAATATACAAACAACTTTTTTAAGCGATTTTTCATTTTTAACAACACAAAATACCATCATCAACTGTTATTGTTTTCTGTTGAATAGAATTTCATGAAATAATTGAAATACTCTATACGGTGGGCGTAAGTATCATAACTGGGTTAAAAATTTAATCATTAGCTATTATTATAATTATCAAGGTGTAATTGCACAGCATAGTTAATACTTAATGACTATACAGTATACACACAGGTAAAGCATAGTTAAAACGAGACTATGAATGTAAGTGGCTTTGGCACTAGATGTTTTTCGATTTTTGTTGATATTGCGAAATATAATTCGTTTAGTATCAAGATTTAAAATTCTTCATTTTGACAATTTTTTTATATTTTAATCAATATTTAGACATTACTAGACCAACAAATCGCACTTTTTGAAATGTTTTGTTCAATTTAAATAAATATAACTAAATGTTTAAAATCAATATTATGAATCAAACTGTACAATATATTATAGTGGATATAACAATTGCTTATAAATAATCGAACATAATATTATTACAAGATTATAATAATATATGTAGGTATACCATACTAGTGCTTATACTCTATTTCAAGTTAGAACTCACCGCATCGCGCATCGTTATCAGAGGCGGTCAGCAACACGCTCCTGCTACAAAATGAATAATTTCAGCTGAAAGTAAGGCATCTGCGCGAATTTCGACAGGTTTCCGTCCGCCACCTGGTGAGTTCTCATTTATAATAGAGTATATAATAGTTTAAATACAAATTCACCAGCGCCGAAAGTAATTTCTTCTAACTATATACTAGTTTTGGACTTCAGTCAAACTCAGATAATTTAAATAAATAAAAACCTAAAAAATGAATTTTTTAATAAAATATATTTATATGTATAATATCATATTTTTTTTAATCTTCGTTAATTTTTAATTATTTATTTATATTATTTCAAACCAAAACTATAGTAGTCAGATTACATTTTTAATACTTCTGGACTTTGGTATTTGTGCATTTGTATTCTTTCAACTATTATTTTTTAATACACAGCAACTATTACATAACTTTTCTTTATATTTTTATTTATTTATAATCAATAATATTACCTAGATTAAAACTGTACATCCGTATACAGCAAGCATCTGTTGATATAAGCGTATTGATCGATAAATGATGACTGAAGCCAATCATTAATTTAAAAAAAGTAAATATGGATAACCACGGATAAGGTACTCAACTAGGAAACGCTATGCATGTATAAATCAATGATCGATAGTCGGAATAATAGTTTTTTTTATATAGATTGATAATGGTTTTCGATTTAATATAGCGATGTTTAATTCAATAATTTTTAATGAGAGCATTTCAATTACCTCAGTTCATGCACAGTGTTTCATTAAACAATAGACGAGTTTTCCGAACAAAAAACGTTGCACATTTTGCAGATCAATATAGGTAATTAGGTAAGTACCTATGAATAATCCTATGTATATTATGTTATATTGTTCCACGTGCATCGCACATATATATTTACTACCGGGCTGGGTTACGTGTCTTATAGAATTAATAACCGCATATCGCCATAAGTCATAATGATATCACATTCGTGTCACTGGCTACCTATAGATATTTAAGGTATAGGTCTGACAATCCTATTCGTGCTCAAGATTCGGTTAAGATGCAGCACGTGATAAATACGGTGCATTTAATAATAGGTTTATAGGTTTTTAAATTAAAGAAATCGTACTCCCATGCCATACAATTAATCTAGATCTAGGTCTCAAAATTTTACATTGAATCTAGTATGTAATACCTATGTACATATTATTATAATATAAATTAATTATTGAAAATATTTTATACTTGGTTATAATATGCAGAATTGTTATCAAACAATCATAAATAAAAATAAAAATGGAACACTATTACAAAAAATAATTAAAACATTTTCAAAATATTTATAATACATATTAATTATAATTTAGTTGATTGAAGAATTATTAATATTTAATTTCTGTGGAAGAATAATACTATTGTGATGCTTTTTTTCACCATCGGTACTTTCGTATTGATGATGTTCAGGTACCTACCTACTCATAATACGTTTTTCATCAACTTTCATTATTATTGACTATGTTATAAATTTATATGAAATTACACATCTTCAGCATTTCTCTATCTACATTAAGTTCGTATATTATCATATGTCAGTTGATTTTTTTTTTATACATATTCTGTCGTTTTTATTACATACATTTGTATAGAACATATCTATATTTTGTAATATTTAAGAAAATTATGCACTCTAAAAATCAGATTCTTATTCCCTATATTATATAATACCTTTTAATGTAATTTGTAAATGCCTGCAGCGGGCAGCGGCCAACGATTTATACAATAATTATACCTAATTATTGTTTTTAACTATAGTTAAAGTAATAGTTTGGTTTGTTTCATTGTTTCTGATAATCAAAGCTATAATCTGGCTATCGAAGTCCATCAGTTCTCAAAAAAAATATTGGTGAACTCGCTCCACTGTATTGTGTATTAATCAAGCGAGTACCTCGTCATTGATAGGTAGGTTACTGCAATGGACAAATCATTAAAAAATTTCAAGTTTTTATTCATGAACTAAAACCAACAAACAATTACCTATGACTTAGTTAGTTAAAAGTGGGTTTAGAGTGAAAATAATCATTTCCCCCTAATTTTCTTTTTGTTTTTTTCCTATTATTTCAAAAAAGTACTGAGTAGTTTTACTTTCGAAACACGACACAAACACACAAACACACACACACACACACACACACACACACCCACACACACCCACACACACACACACACACCCCCGAACGCCC
>PVMI01002877.1:0-11522 GCA_008528875.1 Aulacorthum solani | reverse complement strand
CGATCTCAAGTAGACATAATAACAAATTCAGATTAGTTTTCTGAAATATTATCGTATTTTTAGATTGATCTGTAGGATGGACATAAGGTGCATACTACTACATAGTTTAAGATACATGTTCTGGAACTTTCACGCTTGCTACACGCCGGTGGTGACATGTGCGGGTGCGTGCCGTGTACATATGCCATATGCGTTTCTGAGAAACTTTCGGTTATCGTTATTGCAGGCCTTGGTCGCGATAGATTCATAGAATTATAATACTATACATTATTAGCTACACACACTAATAATAATTTACAACACATACAGTCGCAAGCCACGGACACATTTATTTATTGCCTATACTATACCCCTTAAATATAGACCACCACTGATCCCCATAAAGCGAGTTATGCATATTTTAAGATGTACAAACAATTAACAATTTTAAAATACTCATAACTCGCTTTAAAATTTTTTAAATATAATAAAAAGTCTGTGAGATGTCCTAGATAATAATCCTACCTTTAAATTTTATAAGAGGTCACTTCACTCTAATTTTAGAAATTATTATGATAATGGTCATTATTGCTAATGTATAATTTGCTATGTTGAGTGTGATTCAGAGAGAGAAAACAAATAGTACTCTGACATCTTCTTAATAATTTTATATTATAGATCTCTTCCATAATGTATTACCATACTTCTTGATAGGTTTAATAACTAATTCACGACCAAGATTTCCTATGCTTTCCGTTCATTGACATATTACATGCCATTGTTCTCATATTTACAGCTTGGCAATTAACTGCTCCATTCCCATTATTAATGGGAATCTTATTTCAACTCATCCCTCGTGTAATCATGTGTATGGTCAATCTTAAGGATGTACCATGCAACCTCTTGCATATTCTGATTAAATATCTTCGTTTCTCTGATTCAAATTTTTTCTTTTTTATAGGACGATTGGTGGTATGGTAAAACTTCAGATAATCGTGTTGGCTGGTTCCAAAAATCTTCTGTCTCCGTATTTGAAAATGCAGTCAAAGATGCTAATATTCCAAGTGACAAACAAGGTTTATATTTTTAATAAATAATTTTATAATGTGTCAATACGTACATTTTATTTATTTTGGGTGTAAATTGTCATCTATCTCATAGTTATTTGTGCTTCGGTGTATTTATATTTTATATATAATTATAAAGTAGAATATATTTAAAGCACTGACTTAATAAGCTACATATTTATTAATAAATTAAGGTCCTGTTGAAAATATTCTATTCGTGTTAAGAAAGAACCTAACTGGTGGTTGTCAGGAAACTATTCTGTTATTCACCTAGTGAACCAACATCTCTGGCAGTTGTATTGTAAAGCCATGCCTCTAAGCACTAGTTGCCTGCAGCAATTTCTTCTTAACACGAATAGGCATCGTAAACTGGCCTGGAATATTTAACAAAACATTTATATATTTCGTGAAAAGTGAAAAGTGCAATCACAACATTGTTATAAAATAAGTGAGGTTTTCTGAAAAAAATTAAATTATTTTTAACTAATTAATACTTTGTATTTAGAATATTATATTGTTCTCTACCCATATGAGTCTGCGGAGCCAGGAGATTTAAACATGAATCAGGATGAAGTGGTTTTAGTAACAAAAAAAGATGGCGATTGGTGGACGGGAATAATAGGTGACAGGTCTGGAATATTTCCTTCTAACTATGTGCAATATCTTGATCCTCAGGTAAATATTACTTTGATATAATATGTTTTTTTAAACCAGTTTTTAAAGTACAGTTAAACTACCATCATAACTCAAGCTTTAACCCGTCACAAAAACGTATTATACTACGTAATATATAATACCTACTAACGTATTATATTACTTGTGAAATTAAGTAAAATGGATAAATTGAAATATTGAATACCTTAACAACTTACATTGTATTTGCTATTGTTGCATTACATTTTTCTTGACCAAATAAAAATTAGTTGCCATTTCATTTTGGTTTTTATATTAGTGTAGTCAATTTTATACATCTGTTAATCCTTATTAAAAAAGGTGTTTTTTGTACACTTGAAATTTAATATAAAGATTAAGTTTTTAGTTTTTTTTTTAAGTTTCAGTTAATAGGATGGAGGTTGCACTGTATTTATTTTTAGAATAAACATTTCCATTTCAATTTTATTTTGAATTAATATAATTTTATATAGCCCAAGGAAACTACTGTGAATAAGAATCCTCCTTTTGAAACAGCTTCATCAGTAAAATCAGAAACGTCTGTTACTTCTTCACCATTGACTACTCCTATTATGCTAGAACCTCAAAAACCGGATAGTAGTAGATCAGTTACACCAGATCTAGCATCAACAAAGGTATGAATCCAACTAAGTATAAAAAAAATTGCAATGTATACACTCAACATCCACTGTTGCTTTTTAAACACTTAGAATGTTTCTATTTATTTTAATAGTTTTCTTTTTGTTAGAAGTGTTTATTGCCCTGGAACATAGTGCAGAAATGCATTTTCTGATATATAGTAAATCGATTGAATAATGTCATAGTTAAAAGCCCAAAATCTTCAACTTATTATTTTATGGAAAAAGTTAATTTCAAATATTTGCTGTACCACAATTTGGGTAGGAAATATTAACAGACTATAAGTACGGAGAGTTTCACCACTTTCTCCTACTACACGAAAACAACATATTGAGTGGAGGGAGAAATTTTTACTTTGCTACTAGTGCAGAACTGCTTTTATGTTTAGTAGAGTATTGGGATACATTTATATTTTATTTTTACTTTTAATACTTTGTCTACTACAGAATACTGAAATAATTAAAATAGTTTATTAAAAATGCAGTTAAAATAGAACATGATTTTAAATTTAATGTGCTACATTTCCTTTACAGTTTATAGTTTATTTCTAATATTATTTTAAATCAAAATATTATATGTCATATTCTGAACAGAAGCAGAACACTGGGAGATTTCCTGGTGGCCTGACATGGTTGAAAATTGTTGATAAAATTATATTCATACAAAATTTTAAGTAATTCAGTGATTAAATTATTTTTCACTGACATAGTTTTTACATTTACTATGGATCTTATTGTAAATAAACAATAAGATAAAAATAGTAATAATAATGTTTATAGTATACACAATAATACATTTGTGACTATAATGTAATTATTTAAAATATATTATAAATACTACCGTTTGTATGTTCAGGTCTGCTTAAGAATTACCATCTTTTTTTTATTAAATTCAATATTTTTTAACATTTTTTTAAGTTTAACCTTCTTGGCTTGCCTAAAAAATTCCAGGCTCGAAATATTAACTCTATCCTCACCTCTTTGTGAAAGTATATAAGTAAAATAAATTTGAAAAATTAGTTAAAATCTAACAAAATGTAACTGCTTATTCATTTGATTTGTAATTATTTTATCAAATGATAAGTTCAATTCCTAGGAATTTTTCTTACTTTAAATTCTAATTTAAATAAATAATATTACCTACAAGACAGTTAAATACTCTTAAGCAATCTTTAGACATCAGACATTTTAATATGTTGAGACTTGTTTTTATTTGATTATTATATAAAATAACAGCAAATTAGTTTTTACTGGTATATTTAACGTGACCATAATTTTTTTTCTTCAAAGCGGGACTCCTGTACATTTTAATGAGAAAACCATAACATTTTGCGTAAAATAACAATTTTTTTATTGGAAAAGAAACATTAATTATTCATAAAAAATTACAACAGAAAAACGCAGCTAATATAATATTAATAATAATAATAATAATTATTATTATTATTGCCGATTCCCGTTGTTGACACAGTAGCAGCGATAATAACAATTAACTACAATTAGATACCTAGGTACTTTGTGTATTTTATTTTACTTTACTGTTTTTGTATCATTTTTATCTATGGACTATGGGTTTTAGTGTTTTACAGAATATAATATATATAAATTATACATAGGTATACTTATAGACCGTAAATAGTATAAAAGATTAGACAGTATACATTTATGGTGGTTTGTGATCAATAAATACCCACCTTAAGTCGACTTTTATTAAAGCAGGACTTTTTTAGGTTCTTTAGGGACACCACGACACTCAGCTTAAAAGTGGGACGTATGGTCACGTTAGGTATATTATAAAAATATATTATAATATTGTGTTTACTTTATATTTTAACTTAATAATAATTTTAACTAATTTACTTTTACTAATATCCTTTCTTTTATCAAAATGTCATTATTCCTTGCTTTTTTGTGTATTTTTTATTATTGATTGTTTATTGCTGTCTATGGCTTGTATTTTTGGTTATCAGAGAGAAAGCAGTGCAACAGAAGATAGTGAAAATGATGATAAGGTAAACTATGCTTTCAGTGTGTTGTTTGCATGAAATCATTTTTGTTAATTAGTACCTATTGTAATTGAACAACATTTTAAAAATGTTATAATTTAAATGTATGTTTCCTCAGATAACTAAAGGAACAAAAAAGGCAGAAGTGGCAACTGTAATTGCACCATACACAGCCACTAGCACAGAACAATTAAGTTTACAACGAGGACAATTGGTAAAAATTCGAAAAAAGACTACCACTGGTTGGTGGGAAGGAGAGTTACAAGTAAATAAAAATATGCCTGATTATTATTTGGAAATTTATTTGTTAAAATTTAATGTTAGGCAAAAGGACAAAAACGTCAAATCGGTTGGTTTCCAGCATCTTATGTAAAACCATTAGGTAATACTGGTAGAGCAAATTCACCCGCTACTAAAAGTAATCAATCTACAGTAATGCCTGTTACTACTCCAACACCATCTTCCAACAATGCTCTAGGTAATACAATGATATTGTCAACTTTTTTGTTTAATAATTAACTAGTATTTATTATTTTTAGAAAAAGTCATAGCTTTGTTTCCATTTAATGCGGTTCACAATGATGAATTAACATTCCAGAAGGATGAGATTATAACGTTGGTATCAAAAGATGAGGCAGCTTGGTGGAGAGGAGAATTAAATGGAAAGACTGGATTATTTCCTAGTAATTATGTGGCACCTCTATGTAAGTAAAATAAATTAATATTTATAGTATTAGATAATATTTTAATTAATTATTTTTAATTACATACATTTTGCATGGTTTAATTCAATTAAAAGAAATATATTAAAGACATCTTAATGTTAAAAATTACAATACTACAATTTGTAACTAAATAATTTTTATAAGTTTATCAATTATATTTTGGATTATAAAAAATATGTCTTTATTAAAAGAATTATTATATGGGATTACTTACTTGCAGCTAATAGAAAATTATAATTAATTTATTGATAATGAAATCATATTTTAGTGGGCTCAAAAAATTATAATGAACTCTTCTAAATAGTTTGAATAGTTTTATTATAAGTTATGAATAGATAATAAGATAAAACTTATACTAACATCTTCTATATTCTGTCTCTTTTGTTTTTGTTTTGTTTTTTTTTTTGTAGGAGTTTGTTATAGTCATTTGTTCACTGGCTAACGACCCATCAGGCGGATGAACTTCAGAATATTAGTATGGTTTTTTTTGATTAAATTATTTATTTCAAAGCCTGATTAGTAAGTAAGTTTAATATTTATGATATTAAATTATAAAAGCTAAGAAAATAACTTTTAGCCATAAACAAGACTTGTATTATTTTTTTTTTGGTTATCAATCACCCATATTATAGTCATTGCAATTGATGGGTCAGCCATTTATAAAAATAATATTCTGTACATTTATTTAATTAATACTATCTAGTACCTACCAATTATCACATCTAACATATACTTACATTTAATTTATAAAGTAACATACAATATATGTCATTAGAATTATTTTATTTTATGATTTACTTAAGTGCAATATTTTCCCTCCATTTTATTTTTAGATATTTATTGTATAACTTTAATATACCATGTAAATTTTATTTATTTTTATCATTATTGTTTATATTGGAATCTCTTAAACTGATATTTGTTGCTTTAATTATTATATACATGTCAGTGTTACTATATATCTACTTAAGTTTATGAACAAACACCTAAATAAGTTATTCTACAAAAGTCATAATTCTATAATTGTTCATTTATAAATAATATTATAATATTTTGTTAAATAATTATTATTTCTTATCTCTTGTTAAATTTTGCATGATTTTTAGTTACACTTCCCTGTATTGTATTTGAATAATTAATGTAGTAACTGTATTACTAACTAAAATATTATTATATCATAACATTTAGAGGAGTTCATTATATAATTAGTCGATATTGTATGGTAAATTTAGTGTGAATTTGTATTATTTATCACTTACAATATTATATTATATTCACAATGGTATTTAAAAATATATAGAACATTTCAAATATAAAAAAATTTTCAATTTGTTCTACAAACTACCTTAATCCAATAGCTATAAGGTTCTTTTCTATCGAATGAAATGTTTATAAATACCTAGTTTTTTAAATTACAGGCCAATAATGGAATTAATAATAATATAAATTTATTTTATCATTACATTTAAACATGCATTTACAAATAAATTATTAAAAACTTGTTGAAGACCAACACTTAAATCAGTCATATACATTTTTATTAATTTTAAATTACAAATTAGGCTTTTTGATTAATTTTGAGCTAATATTTTATTGAAATAAATTCGTTTTTCATTTAGAATATTTGATAACTATTGAATAATAAATTGAATACCAATAATCTATTAAGATCATATTTAAACAAATGTGTAATGAAATTACAATATTATTTTTTTGCAATTTTATCATACTTTTTTTAAGAGGACACCACATGGGCATTTGTTGTCTCTGTCTTATAAAAAAAATGTACTATTTAAAAATGGTCAAAACTTACTTAACAATAACAATTTCCACAAAATACTCTGAGATGCCTTAAATAATAATCTTGCCTTTAAATTGTATATGAAGTAAATTCACTCTAATTTTAAAAATTACAGAGTAAAATATAATATGTGAACATAAAATTTGCCATGTTGTACTTTTATAAGATGAAGAACAAATGCCCATATGGTGTCCTCTAAATTTGTTGTACTTAAAAGAAAGATTATAAATTTATATCCCACAATTACCACATTTCTACGATCTTACTTGAGTTTTTAAAATCAAAATCATCTTCTTCATTCAATGTTAAATGTGTTTAATAGATAAACACAAAGTTTATTATATTACTCTTAGTCTAGTAAGATTAATTTTATTCAAATTTTCTATTATGTTATAATCATGTAGCTGAAGTGACAATTAAAGTAAAATTGAATAAAGAAGAACGAAAACGACAACAGCATATTCACGAACTGATTACTACTGAGCAGGCTTATATTGAAGATATGACTGCAGTACATGAAGTATTTATATTAAATTATATAAATTAGTTATTTTTATATTATTTATCAATTATAATACCATTTATAATTGCTACTTTTAAGTGAGTTTGAATAACTAATTTTTTTATTTTTTATTTAACCCTTTGAGGAGTGAATTATGAATACACGGGTTTTACTCTGAAAACGAATTAGAAATAGAAAATTGAAATTTAGGAGCCATGCTGTTTATATTAATTATCTCCATTAGTGTGCCAACTTTGTTGCTTGACAGCTTCAACAATTTTTTTTTTACGAGACCCATCGGCCATTGATCTTATCTTATTTCTACTTCAAATCAGAATTCAGCTATCTATTGCACTGCTGAGCTATATTCATGATTTTCATTTGTATTTCTATATTTTTAGGATTAATGTTTTAAGCTTTAAGAATACAAATAAGACGTATTTAGGTACATCAATTTAATATATAGGTTAGCTTTATAAAGTTAAATTTGGACAAATGTGGACCTTAATAGGTTCTTTGAATGTAAACATCTGATTTAATTTTTTTTTTGTCAAAATATTCTTTATTATTTGCACATTAAACTTAACCTAACTCAGCATTATGTATTTCGTGTTATTTAGGTGTTTGAAAAACCATTATATGAAAGTGGTGTTCTTACTACTTCTGATATCTGTAAAATTTTTATTAACTGGGAAGAAATTATAGAGTGTAATCAAATCTTTTTGACGTAAGTATTTTTAGTACAGTGATTTACAAAACATATTTAAAATATTTAACTATGACCTTATAATAAAACTGTACATAATTAGTTATTATGGAATATATTTTACAGATCATTACGAGTGCGTAGGGATATGAGTCCTGCTGGAATTGTACGAATAGTTGGCGATATTTTGTGCGAACATGTAAGAACTAATATAATTAGTTTATTTTCATGTACATAAATATGCATTTTTTTTCTATTTTAGTTTCCAAGAATGACTAGATATGTGCGCTTTTGCAGTTGTCAATTAAATGCTGCAATCACTCTACAGAAACTTACTGAGACTAATCCAGCTTTTTGTGAAGTCACCAAACGTTGTCAGAGTGATTCTCGCATTAAAGGACTGCCGTTGAGTTCATTTCTTATTAAACCCATGCAACGAATCACTAAATATCCTCTACTTGTACAAAAGGTATGTATAAAATAATTTTGAATCAATAGTAGGTATTTTGTATTTATTTTATTGTAATTTATTTTTACAGATTTTAGAGCATACTCCAAATTCTCATCCAGATCGTTTACACTTAGAAGAGGCACTTGCTAAAGCTGAAGAAATATGTCTTCAAGTATTTATAGGTTTTTTTTTCATTTCTGTAGTAAATAATACCTAATTTTTTTTTATTAATAGGTAAATGAAGGTGTCAGGGAAAAAGAAAATTCTGACCGTTTAGAATGGTTGCAAACACACGTGAACAGTGAAGGATTAAGTGAAAGGTTAATATTTAACTCATTAACTAATTCGTTGGGATCAAGAAAATTTCTACACTATGGATCTTTATCAAAAACTAAAAGTGGTAAAGAACTTGTTGGGTTCTTGATGAATGACATGTTTCTTCTTGTTCAACCAGTAAAACCAGCTATTCTGTCTGGGCAATCATTTTCATTTGACAAATTTATAGGGGATTCATTTAAAATTTACAAACAAGTAAGTTTTTTTTATATTGCTTTTAAACTAAATATCTAAACATTTTTTGTTTGTTGTTATTTAGCCATTTTTATTAATGCTATTAAATATTGCCGACTCGGTGACTGATAGTGTTGAATTTCGAATTGATTATGATAATATACCCATACTATTGTCATCTCCAAGTATTAATGAACGAAACTTGTGGTTAAAAAAATTAAATGAAGCTAAAAAGATTTTGATTGCTAGTGAAAAGAATCAAAAACAACTAATGGAATCAAGTACATTTTATAACTATATTAATTAGTATAATTTTAATGTTTTTAAATGTTTGAATCTGTTAAAGAAAAAGCAGATTTTGGTGCTTGTGGCAGAGTCTTAGTTTTTGTTATGGATGGTAGGAAACTCCAAGCTCCAAAACTTGGTAATCCATCATAATCATAAATTAATTAGATTGCTTATTTATTTTAATTTATGCAATAAAATTATGTTTAGGAAAAAAAGCAGCTTTCTGCGAAGTTAGTATGGGATCTCGAAAACAATGTACACAAGTAAATGAATCTCCTGATCCCAAGTGGGATTCATCAATGCAGTTCCTTGTTAAAGATATTCAAGATGATATTCTTTGTGTTACGGTGTTTAATAAAGGGCATTATTCTCCTGATGGTAATGATGTTTCTTAATTACAGTTTCTTATTTTTGAGGAATGACAAATGAATTCTCATATCATATAATTCATTTTTAAATTTTAATCTGGTTATTAATTTAAGTTATTTATATTTTATTTTAGAATTCTTAGGCCGATCTGAAATTCGTGTGTCAGAGATAATCCAATCAACTAAAAATAGTAGAGGACCTCTTACTAAACATTTGCAATTGAGAGAAGTACAGACTGGTGTTATAACTTTAAAGTTGGATTTATGCTTATTTGATACAAATTGATTCAGAAAATATTAATTTTAGCTAACTTATATATCTATTAAGATTCCATACTATTAAATTATTTATTGTACTTGTAAATCTCATTTTTTGATACCAATATATTGTATTGATTTATATGCAAATGGTTTAATAGGTTTATTTAAAAAAATGTTGTTACCAATGATTATTATTTCAATATTGAACTATTTAACTATTATTAGCTTACAATAAATATTATTGAATTTTACTTAGTGACTACTGAATAAATTACAAATATATGTAATCAAAGGCACAGCTATAGGGGTGATAGCTAGGATAGATGTTTAAGCACCCTCATGGTCCATGTTCCATGTTGTTATAATTTCAAATATCTATAGTTTTAATAATGTAATTTTATTTTTAAGAATTAATTATTATTATTATTTACTTATCTTACATTCTGATTATATTATATTTACTAAATTTAACATTTTTTTAACCGTACATATTTTTTCCTTCTAAACGAAAACACTAATGAATAATGATGAAAGAAAATACTTATTCATAAAAATTAATTAATTAATTACTTTAATTTTAACAAGTTGGACGTATGTCATGGTGTTAAGAAGGAAAAAATACTCACAACTAGAAAAATAAATCAAATTTAGTAAGTATAAAAAATTATAAAATAGTTATTTTATTTCATCATTACCAACACTTTTGTACTATTATCATGTCAAAATCATAGACCTACTCACTGAGATAGATAACAATACACTCTATATCTTAGTTTGTGTATATATTATCTGTCTCAGTGGAGTCGCTACAACATACTATGTACCAACTACACAAAATTTATTTTAGATAGCCTGCCATGTGCCTACTGAAGGTGATAGTAATGACTTTTGGACTTCAGTGGTATAGAAAAACATGCGAATGGCTTGCAATTATCTCTCTTTTTCTCTCACCCATTCTTCGTGCTATGTCCTCTCTCACATGCATTAACATTTAGCGTACGGCCGTTGCTCATAGTTTTATTTTCACAAAACCATGAAAGTATACAAATATATCTTTTATATAAGACTAACCAAGTACACATTATATTGTGAATTCTGAAGATTGTTTTCAGCTTTTGTTATTGTTGGCTAATGTATTTTACTCTTTAGTATGTTGTATGCCTAAGCCTAATGCTTTGTATTCCAGTATCCTGTATATCCAGTATAATTTTGTGTACTGAGCTTATGTAGCTTTTATTATTCAATATTATGCTTATTGCCCATCTTAGAAAGTTTACCATGATGAAGCCAATAAAATATTTAACTTTTTGTTTCAAATAACAATACTATCACCATCAGAAGTTTACAAAAAAGCAGAAATACTTCAAAATACATCTAATAATGATATTTTGTCTTCATTTGCTGACGAGTGTATCCAATTCAGAAGCTATTTAATAAATTTAACTGAAAACATAAGTCCTAAAACTATAATAGATATTTGTAAAATGAACAGAAATGAAAAACTTCAAGAACTGTTTCCTTACGTAGATATAGGATACATATATAAGG
>PVMI01002832.1:0-10407 GCA_008528875.1 Aulacorthum solani | reverse complement strand
ACACCTGTGTTCCGCGGAACACCGGTTAAGAACCACTGATTTAGCCTCTTAACAAATTGTCCAGATTTATTTTATGTCAAAATTATGTATAATATATATATATATATATGTAGTAAGTACCTGCAGCATGTAATGTTGTAACGCTACTAGAATAACATTTACCCAAAAAGTTTTGATTGGACATAAAAGTTATGAATGTACCTATTGCATATACCTATATTTGATGTGTTTCGTCACGTTCTGATTTTTATGTGACATCAGCATTGGTAAATCTGTTACCACAGCTTATCAGTTGTACGACTGGTGATCGTGTCATTCGTTGAGATAAATAATTGTATAAAATAAAACGTCAGTAAATTTATTTTTACATAACATAAAAATTATAATTTAGTTAGATGAAGATTAGGTTATTTTATTTTATTTACTTTCACGTCATGACTTTCTAAAGAGAATAAATATCAAGTTAAATAAAACCATATTATACAAAATACCAATAATATATCTACCTAATTTAAGTAAAAATAAATATAATATTTATACTATTTTATACATTTTAATACTTATCAGACAAAATAGGTAAATTCCTTGAGTAAATAACTCGAATTCTTTGACCTACTTATTACATATGACTAATTAAAAAAATTATATTGAATGAATAAATAATATTATTTTTTACAGTAGATATATGACAAGTTTATAAAATAAAACAATTTAATCGAATACAAAATAAAAATGTCAAATATTTTAGAAAATATGTTTGATTAAAGTACTATAATAATAAAAATGTACCTATTAATACAAATCAAATATAAATAAATTATTGATTTTGATTATAAATGCAATATTGTTTAGTCCATTTTTATTAATAACTATAAAGCTAACTACCAAAATTCATCGTTGTTAAAGTTGTAATACAATTACACAATAAATCATATTAATCTAATAAAATAGATTCAGCAATAGTGATACATCATTGTACGAGTATATAATTATACACTTAGTACTACTAAATTATACTTCAAAATGTTCAAATCAAGAAAAATGTACATTGGTATACCTAATGATATATTATAACTTATAAATTATTATTTATGTATATTCTGACTATTATTTGAAATTAATAAAGTACCTAGTAAGACTTTTCAATCATAAAAAAAATAATCACAACAAAAGTTCCTATTATTACCTATTCAATGGCATTCTATTAACTTTTAATCTGAAACTAAATATCATATAAAACTAAAATAAAATATTAAAGAGTTTTAAACTTTTTAATAATCAATATTTTAATTTAATAACTATTTACGAACTTTTTAATTTCATCGATAGCTTAACATTTTAAATTAGAACTATAGAACTTTTACAGACTTTATATACGTACCTCACAGTATATTAAAAAACAATATTAAGTTTCGAGGAATCGCTGATAAAAAATTTAATCCCCGAGCAAAAATGATTTAATGTTATAAAATTGATAACAACTAAACAACAAATCACTATTGTAACCAGATGCTCACAACAAGTTTAACAAACAATTACGATTTAAATTTTTAATAACTTTAGGTACCTACTAATAATAATAATAAAAAAATATCACCACAGTATAACTTCTTATTACGATAGTATTAACTATAAGCCTGTGCCCCTTAGACTTTAGAGAGGTACCTATACAGTATAAGAATTGTGCATAATAAGTACTTGCTTACTAGTATTATAGTACAGCATAATATTATAATAATAATTGTCTACTCATACTAAACATAATATAATGGTAGGAAATTTAATTTCAAGTCTAGGATATAGTCGAGCTTTCAGCGATTTCGGTGAAACGTACATTAACGTATTTGGCATTGTCGTGTCTGATTCGTGAGGTCATTGTGTGGCGTATAAAAATAACACTTAACTAATAGGTACCTACTACGCTACTACTGTAGTAAAGGTATAAATATCATATCAACAGTTGGTAGATATATGCAGAAAGTAGAAAATAATATGTGAAATGTGAAACGATCATGTAGTAGCTGCAGGTATCACACTGGCGCTGGGTGTGTATGACCATAAATACTGCACTTCAGAAAGTTCAAAATAGTGGGTGAGGGGCTTAGGCTGTCGGTCGGGATTTACAATTCCGAAAGAATAAAATATAGGCAGGTACGGTTGGCCAATTTCGTACACGATGGTCACTGCAGGTGACTGGTGAGTAACCGTCTCGAAAACCCGGGAGAGCTTCAAGGCCCCCAGCCATGTACACAGCAGTATGTAACCTAAACAACTATAATATTATTAAAATTCAGGAAGGGAGATTCTGTATAAAAACATGATATAGTATCAACATAAAATAATTCACGTACAGAATAGCGTGATATTTCGCGGTTCGTCCGATCATTTCGAATCAGCACGCTGTCGGTGCAGCGATACTGCGATTCGTGCAGTTTTTTTTTCATAATTGTATTTACGATATGAGTTAAAATTGTATTTCAGTATTATTTTATGTGATACGTTCATTCTATACTGCTATACTTCACTATAGTAGCTCAGTTAACGTAACAAGTGATCATCACAGTTAACGATCGAAAATATTAAGGATATATAAAACTAGCACTATCATGTTCGTTCCTTTACTTATACTCGTGTCGTTGACGGATGTTTTCGGTTATTATTTAGCTGATTTGACCATACCTCAAAACCCGCACGAACAGTCAGAATACATTTACGAAAAGTGTTTGTCAATGAACAAAATTGTCTACGAAGACCGTTGTTGGGACTTGTTGACTAAAGGACCGTGCGATGAGGGTTAGTGACAAGACACGTTCTTTTTTATTAAGTTAAAATCTACTTACCTTGACTGTTTCCTGTTTATAAAAATATTAAATTTAATAATATTTTTTTTTGAAGCATGGAATCAAAAAATAGATTAAATAGAAAAACGGAAACGAGTTACAACATAGAGCAACTTCTAGATATGTATATTGGTCTATATTTTCTTATACTATTTAAATTGAATCTTTAAAAACAAACAATAAAAGACCAAAAGGTCACATAGAGTAGAGTGAAAACAAAATAATACTATTAGTAATACTTCTATCCAAAGAATAATATAAAATAAGTGAAATATGTAATGTATTTAAAAAACCTTAATGTGAAAAATATTTAAATACTTAAATGAAAAAAATATAAACATATACGTACTTATACTTTGACAACAAGATCGTAATCACCGTTAGTTTTTTACTCTCTTCTTAACCCCCTAAGATGAAAACTATTGAGGATCCATAAAAAATTAATTATTTACCTTATCTGATCACATTAAGATTTAAATATATAAATATAAACAACATAAGTATGTCAATCAATAATTTATGGTTGAAATGATGTATTGTACCTAGTCTATTAACTTGTATAAGCACTATAAGCTACTACTTAAAATATAATAAACATATTGGCCATTTGGCTATTACTATTGAATTTTTCTTTTATTATTACTTATATAAACTATGATAAGGCAGTAGTATCATTTAATATAAATATAATCAAGTGTATGTACCTACAATATTGTAAATACAATAATATTTTAATGTACATATTATATTTGTATAGAATATACATACAAATTGTAAGAATAAGAATAAGTAATTTTGTTTATTTGTTAAATCGAGTAATTTAAATTAAGGTACGACAGTAAGACATAACCATTTTAACCATTAAAATTTGGTGTCATGCATATATAGTCATAAGTATATATCTTTAAGCACGAACTTAAGCTGAATTCCATCCAATTTAACGTATTCAAAATCTAATGTAAATAAAAACTCATATACATTTTTAAAAATAATTGAGATTCACATACTATATTTACATAAAAAACAAAGATTATATTTTGTGAAAAAAGATAGGCACATGATTTAACAACGAAACAATTAAAATTGTTGAGACCTTGAAGATTTCCTTAGTCCCAGACAATTAAAATACTTTAACAACGCAAAAATATAAAACATGAAAATATAAATGTAAGACAGTTATTATTACTAGCTATTATAACAGTTAAGTAATACAAATTTAACAATTGGTTCTTAAAACTAAGTAGAAATATTAATAAATATTATTAATCTTCTAATAAAATATTCAAACATATTAAATTAAACAGTATAAGTAGGTACATAATTCATAATTTTAATACACTTTACAAAAATCAATACAAATAAGTTACCTCAAAACTGTTTTATACTATGCATTTATTACATTTAGATAAAGAATAATATTAGTAGTTAAATAAATATTGTACATACCATAGTGTGGTAATATTATATGAAAATTCATTAGAAATGATACATTCGACAATTTAAAACAGTTTTTATAGTTTTGAAATGATAAAATTAATAGTATGCCTCTAAAATTATCACTGACTGTCAAGATTTAGAATTTATTGTACTACAAAGTCGAAAATTGCATACCACTACTGTCCCACTATAGATGCGCATATGCCTTAACCATTCACCATATACTGAAAGAATTAAAATGCCCTGGGGTTGTAAGTATGTAATAGTCGTAATTCCAGGTTTAACATAGTTCAAGGGTATTGTTTTCGTCAGTATAAGACTACAAAGCGAATTACATGTAGTATAAATGAAGATAAATAATCAAGAACCTAAGAGCTTGTATGTAGATAAATTATTTATACTTGCATTTTGTACCTTGATTCTCAAACAATTTCCGCCAATAAATAATTATACAGACTATACAACAGCACCCAAAGAGAATATATATATATATCCACAACAGATTCTTATTTTATAATTATAATTTATAGCTTACATTATTAAAACAACCGAGCAATTAATTATGTAGACCATAATGTAATCAGAAAATATTAAATAATGTTCAGTGTTTCTGTTTCTCACTCGGCAAATACAATGTGTGCAAACCATGCATAATAAATCCCCCATAAGTGGGGAGACTTAATTTGGTTTTAAATTAGTAGTTGGATTTTTCACAATGTATACCCGATAAAATCTCAAAAATGTCCCTATAAACGAAAAAAACTAACTTTAAAACTGATCAAAATATGGGGGTAATTTATTGTGGACAATAAATTAAAGTATTTTTTATTGTTATTGCCTACGGGTTTTTTTTATTTAGATTTAATATAAACCATCAAAACTTATACAGAAGAGGAATAAGAATAAATCAAAACTATACATTTACAAAACTATAAAAGTATAATGTTTTTACCAAACTCTAACACTTAAATCCATACGGTGTATAGGTACTTAAAACTTGACAGAAGCACAGAACTATAATTTATGAACGTACCTGTAACAAGACTAAACTCAATAGAAGTATTGCCCCTTAGGGTCTAGGGCCCAAATCATAATAATTTAAGCTCAGTGAAATAAAACTATTCGAACAATATAACGCATATTCAAACATTTTAATCTACTAGGGTTTAATATCGATTAAAATATAATAATTTTATATTATTTATTAAAACCATTTTTTTAAGTACCACGTACAAAACTTAACAAAATAACCGTTATTACCTACTTATTACTTATGAATAATTGAAAACTATTTTTAAATTTATAACAAAGAATGATATTTACCGCAAAAACACGTTATTCTATGGCTATAAACTTATAACTTATAACTTATAACAAAGAAAGTAAACTTCAAAAGTGTACGAGGATATTTTTTTAGTTAAAATATTTTGATTGTTAAAACATTTAATATTTAACAACGACCAGTATTTTTAGTTTAGAAATTGTTTTTATTTAATTATTCTTGTAAAATTATTCTTATTCTAAGAAGTGTATTTAACTATTCTAAATTATAACATTTGAAGTTTTTTGTAATGAAACAATTCGCTACGTTTTAATAGATGTAAACAATATATAAAAAAATTTCAAAGAAAAATACATTTCTTAGCTTCTTAAAATACCTATTTAGGTATTTATTTTTAATACTTATAGTTATAGCTTATATGTGTATAATAATATGCAGATAAATCCTTATCGGACATTCGTTTGCTTTGTTTACATATTTTTGTCTTTAATATGTGCAGCCGTGTAGGTTAGTAATTAGTATCAATGAACGTTTGATATGTATGTCAATACCATAAAGTAACAAATGCTTAAGATACAATTATACTCTTACATTATATATTATGTACGTATTACGTAAACTATTTTGTTGTACCTATCATGTTAAATCAATATTCAAAACCCAAAATCTTTTTATTACATTATTTTACTAATATTTTACACCTACGTGATTTTATAACTACATAGCAGTTATTATTTTAAAATAATATAAACCAGGTTGTACCGCTGTTAAGTATGGCATTTCCAATAATAATCATTGATTCACTCCGAGATAAAAAATATCGCACATAATAAAAATGATAAAATAATAATATTATAACCTCAATTACACGCATTGCATATTGCGATAAAAGGCGCAGTATAAATTAAAAATCTATGTGAAGCAAATAGCAACAATTACAAGGACAAATTTTAAAAATAAATAACATTATTTGATTCTCGTATGTGTATAAGCTACAGAACCTATATATTATACGCACACATATTGTTATGATACGTAAATACATATTTTAAACACTATTCACTCATAAACAAACCAATGTAAAATATACGATTATGATGTAGGTATACAAGCAGAGTCACACGGTGGGAAGGTGGTAATTAAATGATACGGTTGGTATAAGAAAGAGGAAGTAAATATTAAAAAAATCACAAGCCCCTTTAGGCGGTAACGTTTCATGTAGAAGTAAAAATGGAACGCGTTATGAAACTTTCCTAGCAGAAAATAGTAGGTACTATAGGTTATATTTTAAATAATAAAATACACACACTTAACCTAACCACGTAGCATAAGAAGACAAACAGTAACGAAGCAAACATGATGAATTGGGAGGAGAAGGATTTGCGACGTTTTATTGTTTGTACACCTATTATTTAGAGTTAGGAGAGTTGAACTTGAAGGCATTGAATGTTGACTGATGTACTATAATAATATTGAATCTATGAATATATTACTGTGTATTATAATTGTATACATTAGGTATAACAAGTTTTTAGTGGTTTTGAAAAAAATCTAAATTTCTAGTCACTACGGCGTCCTAGGTATACATACCTATCGAAGATTGCATTTGGTTTGAAACGAGAATAATGTAAAATTAGGTCACGAAGAGAAATGCCAGTGATGGCTAGGTTATGGACCCATAAAAACATATACCTATGTTATTAAAATAGTTTTCAACCACCCAAGCTTAAAAATATTTTTTGCAGCTTGTCAAAACACGTAATATTAGGTATGTAGTTTTCTGATACAGTTCAGAGAGGTGAAAGTTAATCGGTATCTATGTATAGATAAACAAGTTAAATCGAAACACATTGATGGCAATCTTTTTTTATTTAAAAGAAATCCAGTGATTGCATCTTAATATATTATTATAATTATTTATTATTGATTCAGGGATATGAACATTATGGGCAAAGAGCAATGAAATATGTGAACACGTATTCACTAAAAAAGCTCAAATATTTTTTTATATGAGAATAAGCGTTCAAAAATAAAATTACATTTTTTGATTACAAATTGCTTGTGTATATTTTTTCTTTGGTAATATAGTTATGTTTTATGTTTTCAAGTTAAAAGTTTGTGTTCTGTTGTGGCTTGGATGGTTATGTAAACAGAAAATGATCTTTCAACATTTATCGACGTACTTGGTGCTCACTTTTAGAAAATAATTCCATTTGTTTTGGGAAACCATCAGTGTTAGAGAGAGACCCGCTAAGATGAGATTTGTTCCAATATTTTTAGACCTATATTTTTTGATAAAACGTTTTCAGTTTTTAGTAAACTTTTTCCCTGGTTCACCTTGAACAGATTTAAATTTTTTCGGACATGGTCCACGATATCTACTCAAAGATTCGATTGAAAGCATGTCTTAATACTATAGGTATAGTATAGTTCCAAATGTAGACAAGGTGAAGATGTGCGGTAGCTTTTTATTTTTAAATTATTTAAATTATAATTTTCGATCATTGAAAAATAGTTTTTTGTTGATTTATATACATTATAATATGCATTAATATGATTAAAATCTTTGAGTATGCAAAATCATATAAATTTAATAAAATATGTAAAAATATGCAACGTATAAATTTTTGTATTTCGACCAAAGGTATATATATCAAGAAACGAACTTATATCGGATTAAATTTTGAATAAGCAATTACGTGAAGTTAAAGCCTTGATTATTATCATTATAATAATATTACATAAGTAACCAGGTAATAATAATATGAGCCACCGGGCTTACAGAAGAGTGATTTTCAGTGAAGTTCGTTTGCTAACTCGATTTGCTCATAAAAAATGGTCAATAACATGTTATACTGTTATGTATACCGGACTTAATAACACTATATCTTCATATCGTTCATGCGTTAAAATAAATGGTGTGTGTGTGTGTGTGTGTGTGTAGGACAGTGGTTGGTATTGGACAAAATGTCGTACGAAGAAGTCCAACTGCAAGAGCAGCGCCCTTTGAGGGCCAAGTGCGCGAGACGCCGATGCAGCGAGTCGGACGTGTACTGGCCGGGGGACGGGTTTTGCCACGACGAGGAAACTGCTCGGCGTGACCGCCTTTGCTCCAGCTCGGACACGATGTTGGCCACCGACGAGTACGGCGATGGATACTGCAAGTGTCGAGACCGTGGCAACGTCCCTTACGTGCAGGTCGTTTCCGCTGACCAAGACTCGCAGCCGTGCTATCCGGTGTACTCTAAGGGTGCGTGTCCCAGGAATCACGTGCTAACGCCCCACGGGACCAGGTGAGTCTACGGCTATTACTATATATTGTGTACACAGGTGTTATAGCGACCGCTTTTCCCCTGCTTTTACTATTTCGGAATATTTTGGAATATTATCGTCTATTATGATTATTCGGAAAGGCGCGAATATTGTATATTATTATTGTAAAGGTGTGTGTTGCTCATAATTTTTTCTGTGCAATCGGGGAGACGGTACAGCAGTCGGGAGCAGTACCTACCCCAGCCAAGGACGTTGCCTGGGGGACACTGAGTGGAATCGATTTACCTCTGTACCCCCATCACCGTGGTGATGGGAGTTTTACACTTTTACCGTATAATAATTTTGGTACATTATATTATGTAAGCTAATGTAATTTTTTTATAAAGGTTTATGTATACCAAAAAATCTAAAAACCCTAAAAAAGAAAATAATATAAACATTAATTTAAATGTATTATTTATTTAAATAATATATTAGCACATGTAATATTTCTAAATTATCTTAATTTACCTTTTGGAATGTAATAATATTTTATACTACATGACTACCTGACACCAATACATTTGCATGGTGATGGCCCTAAAATTGATTGACCCAACATCCGAGTGTTAGACTAATGACCTTTGGGAAATACATAAAAGATACAGTCCTAAGCTTATAGCTAGCCTTATATATTGTACATCATACACTACACTATTATATTATGCAGTGTTATAGTCTTATAACATAATATATACACCCCCACCCCCACCCCGTCCATATTATATCCAACATATGATTTATATAACATATAAACCATTTATTTCAGAACATGTTACAGAGACGATAATCATTACATAATCTTGGTTTATTGTATTCCAATATTAGCTAATGGCTACCTCCAGGAAAATTATTTTAGCACGAATTATACTATTATTTCCAAATTGAAGGTAATAGTAAACACACGTTGAAACAATATTTTTAATTAATTTCAAAATATAATTGGATGCTTATTGCTTACATAATATAATCACAGGTATATCATATTAATTTGATTGTAAACACATGTAGACGCTAATATAGGTACTTCGATCTCCCATTGAATATTTTCTGTAAATTTTTCTAACATTCAATTATCACAACATTTCTTTTTCTACTACACCTATAATAATTAAAAAGTCAGAAATGCAATTACTTTTATTTTAAATATTATATAAATTGTGTTAAATATAGATATTTTACGATCAACCCATAAAATATATGTGCTGAAATCAACTAAAACAAATATTTAGGCAAATATACACGATATAGCCATATAGGTACACATAGGTATACGATATTGTTTGTCTGAAGTTCAAACATTACTTGATGAATGCATATTTTACTCTTAATTTTAACTTGGTAAAGTTCTTACTTCGTAACTAAGTAGGTACTTATATTTTCTTTAAAAATTAAGGTCAGGAAAATAAGAAAATGTATTAGATAAGTACTTATTAAAAATACTTTGATATCCTAATTATCGTATTTTTACACCAAAATAAATATTGGTAGCTTTATAGATATGAAAAGAAAATTCTAGCTGGGTAATGGAAGGAG
>PVMI01002806.1:0-11390 GCA_008528875.1 Aulacorthum solani | reverse complement strand
AAAAAAACATTTAATTTTAATTATTAATTTAAAAAATATGAACACTTTATTCATGAATATATTTTAACCATGTTAATAGAGGTGTGCACTTCAGTGTAAAATTTTAAGACTTGCTCTCCGCGTTTACTTAAATAAGCTTACCGATGACGAAGTACACCATGAACTGCAAAGTTGTTTGGGAGCAGAAGTTCAACATGTGGCTGATCTATTAGATTCAAATTCTGATGTGGACAAACTAGCAATAATTGTTCGACAGGTAATTGCTATACATTTTTATTTTATAGGAGAAAATTAACCGTATATTACTCTTAAAAAATTTATGTTTTGGATTGCTCATAACCATTAAATAATTATATTTAGTTAGAAATCAAATATGTATTAGTTTATCTAATATTCTGCTATTTTGGTTAATAACATGTAAATTGTTAACTTTATTTTTTCGGCCTTATTGTAGATGACCGTTCTATTACATCATCAGACACATTTAAATAGCCAACTGGCTGAATTAACCGTCAGAGCTCAAAATCCAACCGCATGTCATGACATGTGTGAATTAATATTACAGAGGGTTCGAGGACTCGAACAGCTCGTTGAACAGAATGCCAATGATTTAGCTCTAATGAAAGCACAACTACTGAATAAGAAAACCTTGTGATTATGATTTGTTATTATTGATTTGTAATGCTTAGTGCTTACCTATATAATTATTCATTAAAGTAGTCATTGAACAATAAAATAATTTATAATTGACATTAAGTAATAATTACTTATTATTCAATACCTATTATAAACTTTTCTAGTTTCCACTATTGTCCATTAATGTTTTAAAAACAATAATCTCCTGAACCCTTACATCACAATCACTTAAAAATGTGTATTTGAATTATTTTTGACTAGACAAATCATGTAGGTATAATGTACCTATCCAATAATATATTAATACACATGATATATCTACACAAGTGCAAATGTCAATCAAACTTTTCCTTTTTTTTTCGTATTTGTTAATTTCCACCATACCTAATAATACTATAACATTTTCTTATACTCATTAAAAATAATTTATTCAATTTTTTAACCACCTCCTTGTCGATTACTAACAAACATAAACTGCCAGAAATAAATACAATGTTTTTGAATTCATCCATCAGTAGTAGGTAATTTGGAGATGATGAGACCCCCATCAACAAACAAGTTCAAAAATTATTAAAATAATTTGGTAAGTGGTTGGTACCTATAGTTTATACGCTATAAATAACTATTATTGTAATAATAATATAGTATAACCATAGACATATTGAATATCTGGAAACTATCATAGTAATATCACTACTACTACTATGCACCTATCGGGAGTTAAATGACCAGCACTTGGACGTGCTAGTCAATGAAGAAAAACGAGGAAATTATGTTCCTTGCTTACCATATCTTTCTATTTATTGCAGTATCAATAAATAGGAGGCCCACGACCTTGAATTCGAATTTAGTGGAATGGCATCTCCACTTCTCGTATCTTTCGTATGAGTAAAATCTTTAAATAACAAATTAAATTGTATAACTTTTATTTATAGACTAGCTGTAAAACCTGACTGAAAAAATGAGAAAATATAAAATACAGCATGTATACCTAGGTGTATCTCGGTTTCGTATACCTCAGTTCACTTCCAAATCGATCTTAGTGTACCTAGCTTTGTAATATAATTCGATCTATATGGGCAATCGTAAGTCGTGGATTGGATTTGGCACCTGGTATATTTTTTTTAATGTAATTTAAACTTTTCTGATATCTCTAAACACAATCTCAGAGTATTTCAACAAAATCAACGAGTAGTTTTTGAGTACCTGTAAAAACTACAAACATATAAGTACATTTGGTTTTAAGATAATAATAGTTTCTTTATTTGAGGCCATTTTATTATCTAGACAATTTGAAGCATGCTTTTACGTCTGTCCGGATAACAAATGCAGATATGTATATTTACTAATTTTTCATGGAGAGGGTCCAGCTTATTTTCCAAACACATTTAAGTGGGGGCTACTACCACCCTCCCACCAGCAGTGCACCTAGCAAGTGGCAACCATGCATACAAAATTATTGTAACATATTTTTTTACTATTACTTAAAAAATAACATTTTATGTGGTTACAACTTTATTAACACAGAATAAATTAGATATTTAAATAGGTATTTATGGGGCCTCTTGTGGGAGAGGGGGGGTCAGACCTGATGGAGCTCCTCGTAAATACGCCTACTGAACCAATTGCAACTATTTATAGATAAATAATTTAATTTCCACGGTGACCTCAAAATAATTGTTTAACTACCTTTTTGAAATGCTATGTTTGAAAAATCCTTAGTGGGTCTTTACAATCTTTACATCATAGGTACAACAAAACTACTGACCAAACATCATACTCATGTTCCGGCTAGGCGATAATAAATCAGTCAGGACAAGTTATTTTATAAGTAGGTACATACAGAAAATGCATGTTGGAAAATAATTTTAGGCTCATAATTTATACTAATAGGTATATTTTAGTATACTTTATTTAATACCCCCAATACCCCCCTAGTCGCACCTCTGATCATTACTATTGCTATTATTATAACTATTTTTCAAATGTATGCATGTACCTATTACTGTGTCGTATGGAAAATGGAAACCTATGTATTTTAGGCAGTTTACTTTATATTAATAAAGTTGTTATATATATTACTATTATTATTTATTACCTTATACTTCATAGCTTAGATCATGTACAAGTATACTTGTATATGATCTAAGCTTCATAGTCTATAGCAGGGGTCAGCAATTGGCAGCCTCTAAGCCTTTTTTATCTGGCCCATGCTACATTGTCAAATTATATCATACAATTTTAAAGTTTATTGTATAATATAGTATCATACTCTATCTTATCGATATAATAATTGTTATCTGGTATTGTTGGGCATTGAACATCGTTAAATGTCTAAATGTCATATATACTATAATAAATATATGTTTTCAATGACCTATATTTTTTTACTTTCTATGCTCTGGTGGCTCATCAGATTTTAATTTTTTTTAATTGGCCCTATATTAACTTTGAGTTGCCCATCATTGATCTATAGCATTACTATTGAGATAATATTTTGTATACAAAACAAGGAAAAAATGTTAATTTATAAGGAAAAATTGTCAGCCAATGGGCCAGATACCGGACCCATCATAACAATAATACAACGATTTAAATCTTAAAATTACGAAAAGTACAAGATACCAAGTCTTGTGGCAGTTACGTATTGTTATTCGAAAGACTGAAGTCTAGAAATGCTACAGAGCAAACGGCTGAGAACAATACAATCGTCAACCAACTTCCACTTATTATCTAAGTAGGTACCATTTTTTATTATTATTAAACAATCTATAAATATGTTTAACAATAAGCTTGAACGATATGATAGAGTAATTTTTGAGGATTAGTTTGAGTACTTATACCTTCGAGAATAAAGGTGCAAGACTCATAATAGGTCTGTACTAGGAGAGATTAACTGTCATTCAAATTTAAAAAGCAAACTACACACTGATTGTCTACCAATCTACAATTGTAGTCTGTAGATATACATACCTACTCCCATTATACATATGCTAAAGAAAACTCAAATGTATTTTATTTGGCCGATTTAATTGAATTCCGAAAGTTTATTTCAAATTTAAATTTCAGTGTATTAATTTATTGGACGCCTATATTGTATTGGAAATATTTCATGTGGAACAGACATTTTACGGAATGTAAATGTAAGAAAGTTATTAATTTCAATGATTTGTATGCATGAAAATTATTAAGTTGAATTATGTAATATACTCATATGGACAAATCTTCGTCAGGGCAAACATTCCTCAGAGGCCAGAAAAATACATTTTTGAGACGGACAACGAATGGAACGAACAATGTGCGGTTCAAAAGTATTACTTAGAACAAACGTTTGACGTTGGTCACTTCCGTGCGGTTCTATGAATCAATGGACAAGAACCACAATAACAGTAATGTTCATTATAGATTACCGTAATATCGATAGAGGCAGTTTCGGATATGGCAGAGGTGTGACTAAAAAGAATAACAAATAAGAATATTTCAGTCTTAGACAAAATGTTCAAATGGACACAAGTAGTGGTGTAGACATGGATGGGGAGGGGGGGTAAACCCCTTTCCCCATTGCTTTTTCTACTCTGATAAATGTATTATTGTGTACAAAAAGTGGAAAAATGTCTCTTCTATAATATACAGTACAAAATATTATGGAAAAAATAACTTATACATCAGTATTCTGTAAAGCAGTCGACTTGTACCTATAGTAACGGTTATTTTTTATTTTGTTGCCAGGTTATTTAAATTGTTGTTTATTCGTAAAAGACGATAGTGAATGTATACACTATAATTGAGTGTAGATACATACTGGCTGTTACATGCATTCTACAAATATCGATTTATTTTTAATATAATATATAGTCTGTTTAAATAAGTAAAAAAGTGCATGTGCATTGGTGTATATAAAAATCCGTCTTTACACTGTGTTATATTAAAATATAAAACAAAATATTTTAATTATTTTTATGGTAATTTTTGTATTATATTTACTTTAAATAGCACGTGTTTATACTTTCTGGTAATTAATTAATACAATTATAAAAGAAAAACTTTAATATTAGAAAAATATGGACGTAAATTTAGGTGCAGGTAATATTTATAGTTTATGATTGTTTTATTAGATTTAAATAATTACTATTATTATATTATTCATGACTAGATAGAAAGTTATTTTATTAAAAGACACATTCAATGCATTTATTTATTTATATTCAAACGGACTTTAATTGATTGCACTATTGTATTAAAATATATTAAACATTGAACTTTTAAATTTAAAAACTGCATTACAAACATTTAAAAAAAATGAATGATACAAATGCAATATAAGTATAATAAAACAAAATTCAATTCAAACATTACTTAAATTATTGCGTTTCACCACAAGTGATATTTTTATGTTTTCAAAGTCGACGGATCGTCTGTTGTGCTAACAAATATTCTTGTATCTGAAGATACATCGATGCGGGCTGTACTACTGTAGTTGTAATTAAATCTTAGTTATCAGAAGTAAACCAGTTTATCGCTATTCAAATTTTCGGGAAATTCCTTCATTGACTTTATATTTCTTCATTCAAAATTTGAAAATTAAAAATATTTCATCGAATATAATATAAACGTATACTGCACTGCTACGTTCACTTAATTTTTATTTAACCCTACTCGGTCACTTATAATATTATTAGCAGCTATTAGGTACTATTATAAGATATAATACATTTGTGATAATAATGTCATTGTCAATATGAATATATTTTTATGAACATAAAAAAAACTATTCAAAATATTGTTGTTTAGGAAATAAAAATTATTGTGGAATGTAACATGCACAATGAAGACGATACAATATTTAATTTAAAATGGGGTCCTAGCGTATTTTTTACAAATCTACAAGAGTTTTAAAGAAATATTTTGGAAAAATGGACTTCAGATTATTGTGGTTTGTAAAATGCATAAACAACGTTTTCGAAATTGGAACTGAAAGAGAGACAGTTAAACTGTTTGGAGAAACTCTGAACAAAGATGAAGGATTATTAAGACAGCAATTTATCCAGTACCTCGAATCTTCGACAGTTAACAGAAATATAAACACAAATATATTTTACATCTATACAACTACAGTAAAAAAGGTCATCAAAGAGGAAATTGAAGTGGAAGAAGAACGTAAGTATTTTAATTTTAAATATTACTATTGGTTTCATTTGAATGAATGGTCACTGATTGCGGTGAACATAAACCTCAGTCTACATTCTGCCCATAAGACACATAACGTCATACCTATGATAATAAAAAAAAATGCTGTGACTTTATTTAGAACTAATGATGTAGACGTATCGATGTTTTCTTAAACTAATACATACTAATTTAGTATACAATTTAGCAATTGCCATTTGGATTTTGGAAGCAAGTGTTTAAGACTTCAAGTGTTAAACTCTCAAAATAGTGTTTCGCCAATCTCTTGTAGGTTATCTCAACTTTAGAATGTTGTATAAATTCCTCTTGATTTTTGTGTTTATTACTATCACCATTACTATTATATACCTACACATTTTTATTTTATTAATATTTTGTAGTGTCTGAACTTGAAATTCAATCGTTAAGAGAGTCTGACGGAAAAAAAAAAAAAAAAAACATCATCAGGATAAGAAGAAAAAGAAAAAAAATGTTCACAGAGAAGACACATTAACTAGTGGCGACTCGCCTGCAACAGACACTGACAATGAATCAGATGACGGAAAATCTAGAGATGGTTATTCTAGCCCAGATACTGGTAATTTTTTTCTTCAAATTATGTCACGGATTAGATGTTTACACATATTGTGTATTTCGTTAAGTAAATTGGAATTGTAAAATGAATAATGATTACTTAGGTACGTAGTACGTTCAACGTTGAATGTTTTTACTAATTGCTATTACATATTATGTCATATAGGTAGGTACTAGGTACATAAAAGTAGACAAATATTGCACAGTCCCAGAATTATATATTATAGTCCAATATTAAATTTAAAAATAGATTTTAGTTAATTTATCTTATAGCAATGTTAAAGTCGACTGGGCATACCATTTTCTGATTATAGTACAAGCGAGAATACGTCATTATGCACTAATATTGTAATAATTTAGTAGATTTTAAACCCCTATATTGTCCGAATGTTGTTGGAAAATTACCTATCCAATTACTCCTCCAATTCAAGATTCAAATCCTTGTAAATGTTTGATTAGGTATATTTAATGTTTAAAAATGTGCACATTTTAGATTATTTGTAGTTATTAAAAGATAAACTTAAAACAAAAATTAAAAAAAGAAATTTATGTACAAACTAATAGTTTTTATTGACTTTAATTATTAGGTTTATAAATGTTTATTAATAGGTATGTATTATGTTTAATTTTTAGCTATACAAATGGCTGATGAAAGTGGAATAAAAAAATATTCCGAAAAATTATTTAAAAGAGTAAAAGTAAGTAGATGTGTTATTTATATTTCACATAGTCTACTGATATAAAATAAAAATGATTACATTTTTTTAAAACACATTTAAATTCTTGACTAGTGGCGACTGAGTTCTTATTATTTATTCCTCTGTATTATGTATATATTAATACTTAATTACTAAATTACGTATATATATTGTTTGATTTAGGTGATTCAAGAAAAAATAATTACATTGCCAGAACTGCATATTCATTTTGGATGTATGATTGGAAATCTTAATGCAGACATCAGATATTTGTATTTTGTTAAAAATACAAATTCAATTATTCCTGTTTATGATTTAGAAGAAGAAGCTGATTTTTATATGCCTAGCCAATTTTTAATTGGTAATAAAGGTGGGTGTTTAATTAAATCTATGGATAAAGAATTAGAAAACATCTGGGTACCATCTGTAAAGAAACTTTTAATTGATCCGTTTTTACACGACTGTATTACTACTCGTACCGAGAAAAATATTATTAAAACATTGGCCTCAGCAAGTATACCATCAACATTTGTACGAATAACTCGTGAAATTAAAGCTCAACATGATTATGAAATTCGTAAGTGTAATGTTTGATTTATAATAAATTACTTTTAATTACTACCAAATGTTTACCGACTATAACAGTTCATATAATTATTTAGTTAGCGGAGAGCGTCCTGATGATTATGAGAAGAGACTTGATTCTGTCGACTTGGAAAAAATTATATCACTACGCGAACTTTTTATTCTTGAGTCATTACCACTGTATGATATAAATAAATTGGCCTCATCAGAACCTTTGAAACATAACTTTTTAATGGAATTGCAATGTTTATTAGATAAATTAAAGTGGTATGGTATAATAATATGTTCTGTCCTTATATTCCAGTATCTACCTACCTATTTGTTTAAGATATTATTTAAATTTATAAGTAAACTAGATTTAGGTACCCAGTTACATGTTACATATTAATATTAATTTGATTAAATATAGTTGTAAGTAGTAATTAGTAATACATGGATGATAGTATAGGTATTTCCTTAATGTTTCATACTTTCATACTATTTTAGCGTTTTAAAAAAAATATGAAAGTCATATAAATTACGCAATCAGTAATAAAAATAAAATACTAAAAAATATTAAAAAAACAAAACTAAAACTAAAATGGTTTAATTTAAATGAAATAAAAATGTTGGGTACTAATAAAAAAAAATTTTTTTTTAATAATCTCATTAAGAAATACATATTTTATTTGTTTTTAAATAGGTACATACCTTATAAAATATCACAGCGTTTTATAGTTTAAATTTGTTTTAGGACAATAGATTACATGTTAAAAAGACAATCATTGAAAGCCACTGAATATTTAAGTGGTCTTACCAAAAACAATGTAGAAGAAATAGCTGAAGCTCTTGAAAAAACTCCTGCTATGATTCTTCAATGTGTAAATATACTAGAAAATTGGAATTCAAAAATGAAAAATCTTTGCTCTAATATTTTTGAGGTAAATATTGTTATCATAAAGTAAGTATTGCAGTTTAGAGTAAAATTACGTTACATTTTGAGCTGGATACTTAGAATTTATATCATTGGTTCATCGTTTAATGATTTATCTTGAGAAACTATGTTAAAATATGTAATAATATCTTATGTAAAAATGTTAATAATCAATCAAATTCATGGTTAATTAAAATAAATAGTTTCAAGAACGAGAGACTATCCAGTCAGAGTTTAATTTTTGGCAAAACAGCGAAGCATCAGTTAGATCAATTATAGATGAACTTGAATCTGAAGATACAAAATTGTTTCTTTATGTAGTAGAAAAAACATCAAACTGTACACAAGCAATTAAAAACATATGGGATGAATTTAAAATTGTTAAATCACAATTTTTACGTTCATGTGGCATAGCAAAAGACAATTTAAAATATGTTTCACTCATCATGGAACACTATAAGGTATTTAAATTAATTTAAACTAATCAAGGAAAGTTAAGGAAAAACTAGAATTTAAAAAAAAAAGTTAGATGTATAGATGCGATTTTCACCTAATGTTGATACTAACATTATCTACCCACTAAAACATTTTCAAAGTTTGATTTTGATTTTGCAAATTATTTTGTAGTTAAAAATGTATGAAATGTTTAATTTTTATAGATGAGCATTTAAAATTTTTAACAAGGTTCCGCTTAAATATTTCATCCTGTAACCAAAACTTCTAAACAATGTATGGACACAGATTTTTACAGACATTTTAAGTTAAAATTTGGACGAAATTAAATATTTAAAAGAATAATAGGTGAACATTTTAGTTATTTTGTGAAATTCAAAAATACTATTCAAATGCAATTTTTTTAGTAAAAATTAATTTTACCTACTTTCTGCTATAGTATTTATGTATAGTAGTAAATCAAATCACAATAATATTTTAAAATATACTTAGTATATAGCCTGACAGACCGCCTTCGCTCAAAATCGTTTTAGTTTACAATGATTTTATAATATTGAATGCAAATTTAACCTACAGTAATTAGACACCTAATATACGGCAGAGCGTTACACACTTTTTTATTTCTTGTTTTTAATTTATTATAATTGTGTAAATAATAAGAATGTGTTATAAAAAATTACAAATGTCTTAATCAATTTTAGGATTTTATATCAGCAGATTTTAATACAATAATTAAAATTATACCCATTTGGTTTGATGATTTAAGAACTATATGGGTTTTATCACCATATTTTGGCAAAGACATAAATATGTTAAGATTGCTTTTGCAAATTTCAAATGGCTTATGTGAAAACGTTGGACAAAATTTAGGTGACTTAAAATTAATTTTCAAGTAAGTAATTACTAATTTTACTTAAATAAATATTAATTAATAGAAAATATTAAGCGATCTCAACACAGTGTACATTATAACTTACATAAAACATAAATATGTTTGACTTTCACGTCTACTTTCATAATATGTATTTTAGTTTAAAATAATTTTTTATATACCAGTACAATAGGTACCTAAAACTTTTTTTATAGAAATAAAAATATTGAAGAAATATCAGAAATGTCTTTTAATGCTACAAAAATGTTGGAAGTTTGGTCAGCAGAATATTTAGAAACTAGAAGATCTATTGAAAAATCTAAATTCCAAAGATGGGAGTTTGATAAATGTGTGTTGTTTAACAAAATAGAATATATTAAACGTATAGCAAAAGATATTCATGAAATAGTGGTAGTAAGTATTTTGGCTTTGTAGCATACATTTTACAGAAATATAATTTTTTATTTTCTATAAATACATTTACAATCTGTAAATGAATTTGTACAGTACCTAAGGAAAAGTCATGGTAATTGTATAGGTGGTTGAGCTATTATATTATATTTTATTTAATGTTAATGGTAAACATTATCTTCAGGCAGAATTCAAAATTAAATTTTTATAATAATTAATAATAATAATAATAATAATATGTTAACTTAAAATAAAATATAATCTATTATGTAGTGTCAGTTAATATATTAATACATTAATTTATAAAAATGTATATGTAAGTAAATTATTATATTATGTTAATGGTGTACCTACCAAATCATTGTATTCATCTTCAATAGGTACTTATATCTTATAAGTTATAAGTTTATAACCTACACTTGCTCTTCCCATATTTCAACTTTTAATTTGTTCACATTTACATAGACTACTTCTTACTCAGATTTACCCATATGCCATAGCATCTATTTTTTGTTTATTCAATTTTGCATTTTTTTTATGCTACCAATATAATTTTGATTTGCAATAATTACATTGTTTTATTTGTACCTAAATCATTTCAATGTAATTTAAGTGTGGTTTAAATATATTGGTAATTTAAAAATATCATGAAAAAATAATATTAACAAAGTAATTAATAAAATAACTTAAATTAGTAATGGTATTATTTTTTATTTTATTTAGACAATTAATCAATTTTTGAACATTTTGGGTCCAGAATTAAGATCAGTTATTAAAGATATGATTGGTTTAGATGTTATGATAAGTAGGGTTAAATCTCTATACAAAGTTTTTGATGCAATCGATTTTGATTTATTTTGTGAAGATAATGTGGAAAATTGGAATTTATTCTTAAAAGAATTTAATTTGGAAGTATTAAGAGTTGAAGAAGAATGCAAACTTTTTATTGACTGGTGTTTTAATAATTTAAGGTACCTAAATCATTTTAGTTACTTAGGTATATATAGTATATATACAGTGGCGTAGCGAGGGTATGGCGAACTGTGCCTATGCCAGGGGCGCA
>PVMI01002801.1:0-19996 GCA_008528875.1 Aulacorthum solani | reverse complement strand
TCTGTGTTGAGAGAGAAAACAAATAGTGTGCTGACATCTTCTTAAAAAAAATAATTTTTATTTCGTTAAAAGAGCGAGTTGCACGGTGATAAACTACGACATGGTGCGCATGAGTAAAAAAAGAAAATCGAAATATCTTTCTATTTAACTTCATTCTTCTAAATTGTTTTTTTGCACCATCGTTCTATTAACTTGTTAGAATATAATAAGTTTCATAAAAAAAATCAGAAGTTGGTAACTAAAGTAAAATTGTTCCTTTATTTAAAATACAAGTACATTTTTGTAATTTTATACAGGTATTTATAATTTTAATTTTTTAACACTGCACATCTACCTCTCCTACCACCAAAAAGAGGGGTGGAATTTTAAAAGTTCCCCTAGGCGCATAATTTCTAAATAAGGCCCTGGTTTTGCTGCAAAACTATAAGGTCTCATGTAAGATCACAAAACCAAAAACAATATTCAAATTGTATTAAACCAACTGTTAATAATGAAAAATTATTGTCTCAAAAAACCTTCTAACTCGCCCAAGTCTGAAAAAATGTATTCGAATTGAAACTTGGCTCAATAATAACATTAATGATAACTAACGCGGTTTCGATTGTTATTAGTTAAAACTTATTTTGTTTAAGGCAGGGCGATAAGTAAATGTAATAAATAAAGTTGTATTGCAATAGTTTCGATAAGTAGTAGATGAATACGTCAAAAAATTATAACTATAGATATTTTACTGGTTATTATCATATAGATACCCTATTTAACCATTATAGATAAATAATTTTTCGTGAACTTCATTACCGGTACTGCACAATTTACAATTGGGGCTTGTCTTTCTCAACTAATAATCCTATCGATAATCGATTCGTACAGAACCACAAATATTTTCATAATTGCCCCAAATCTATATAAAATAATAGTCATGAAAATGATTCCCTTCAATAATACCAAAAATTGGTTAAGTACAAGTAATCTACAAGAATTCATCTCAAAATTGGCTATTTTAAGCATGGAAAGATATATTGCCAATTTATTAAAGAATGACTATGTAGGTACTGGAAATATATTACAAGATGAAAGACAGACAATTTGTGTTACAAAAACATTTTAATTTGTTGATTAAAAAAAAATATATATATAAAATAACTGGGCTAGTGATTGTTCTAATTTTAATCTATAATAATTTAACCTACCTATATTTGATATTTTCATTTCTTTTAGGTGGGACAACGAACGTTCAGAATTGGGGCATTGAATGCTGTTATGGCTGTATCTATGGCTATCGGAACGTCAATGTCCGGCATAATATATAATAAGTTAGGATTCTACGGAGCATATGGTATATCGTCTGCGTTGATTATAATAGGTCTGTTGTATGGATTATTGTTCGTCAAAGATGTGACGCCAGTTACGGAAGTGAATAAAAACAAATCATTTCGGACGACCATATCAGAATTTTTAGACTTTAAACACATAACCCAGTCGTTCAATACTACTTTTAAAAAACGTCCGAACAAACAAAGGGTTAGAATCATAATTTTACTAATTATATTCATGGCAAGTGCTGGTACAAATGCTGGTTAGTATAATTAATACTGGATAAAACAATATGTTAAAATAATAATATTGGGGTCTAAACTTAGCGATGAGTGTATTGGTTTTACAATGATGCGTTTTTTTCCTGACAGTCATCAACATTTTAGGTAGTTAACATACTCCAATTTTTAACATTAGCATTTTTTCTGATAGAAAGTGAATCTAGTTGGTGAGTTTGAGAGGTCAAAATTTAAAATAAAGAAAAAATGGACATTTTTACTCAAAACCAATTTTGGATTTTATTTTTTTGGTTTACCTACCTAACTCAATAACTAATAACTGTAGATATTTGAAATTTTCACCAAATATTTATTTAAGTATTTTCCATACATAATATTTTGATTCTTTTTGAGCTGTTTATATCCATGAGACATTTTTAGAGTTTTGGAATTTTTTTAAATTATTGTCGACAAAACTTTTTTACTGAGTAAAAAAGATTGCAAATTGAATGAAAGGTGAAGTTGTTTTAATAGCAGTTCAAAAATATTTAAGATACATAAAAACAATCATTTTCTTTAAGCATTTCAAGTTCAAACGTCGACAAAATTCATCAAAATCCCTAACATTTGCAAATTATTTTTCAGTTAGAAATCCATAAAAGTTTTTATTTCCATAGCTTACATGAGAAATTTTAACAGAAGATCCTCCACAAGTTTTTCTACTTTTAATAAAGAAAGTTTACTGGAAGATAACATACATTTTTTATAAGCGTTTGAATTTAAAAATTTTATGATATTTGATATTTAGCGGTTTTAAATTTTTACCAAAATGTTGGTTATTTATACTATAGTGTGCTAGGATGACACGTCATATCCGCTCAAAATCGTTTTTATATGCAATGGTTTAATATTGAATTCAAGTCTAACACATCCATTACGATGACATACTCGAAAACTACTTACTGTATGGTAGAGAAGTACCCACTTGTCCACTTTTTAGATTTTAACTAAACGAAAAAGTTATTGTCATCTATAATGTAGATAGGAACTTATAAGAAAAAATCACAGCCTTAAAAATTGTGATTTTTTTATCTCCCGATAATTTTGGCGTGATTTTGCCACAGTTTTAAGATTTAAAATGAAGTTTACTCAAAATTTGAAATATATCTAGAACCAAATTTATATTATCATTTTTGTTGTATCGATTTGAAAAAATAATGAAAACACAATAGAAACAACAGTATAAACTATTATTCAATCGTATTTGTGACCTTAAAAAAAATTGAACAATAAAACTGCAATGAAATTTACTATGACTTATATGATATTTATTAATTACCAAATTATTTGTATACTTGTGTAGGTTATCATACGGTGTGTTATTTGTATACTCGAGTGCAATTCAATTGGAACGAAGTAAAATACAGTGTATTTGCATCGTATGAATTAGCAATAAACATAATCGGTTTGTTCAAAAAACAATTTATAATTCCTAATAATATTAAATATTAATCCTTTTTTTAAAGACAATACGTATTAAAGAATTTATTTTGTTTCAGGTCTTCTCTTCACCTCATTTGTCCTTAGTAAGCAATTGAAAATTTCCGATGAAATATTAGGAATGTTATCATCGATTAGCCAAACACTGGGTGCATTGTTCTACACCTTTGCTTACAGCGAGTCCCTTTTTTATATAGGTAAGTAACGAAATTCCTTGATAAAGTTATTTTTTCATTATTCAATATGTTCAATCGTGTACAGGACCTCTAGTGAACATTTTAATCAGTGCAGAAAATATATCTACCAAATCATTGATGACAAAACTAGTACCAAGCACTGAACTCAGTAAGATTGATAATATTCAGTGGTCGAAGTGGGGAAAATAATACGAGGGGATGACAATACTCCACTTCTAAAATTATATGTATAGGCATTTTCCATCCTCCCCCTCTTACATTTTGATAAACTGATAGTTTTCTCTTATGATGTTGAATAAATATTTTTTAGAAAAATATTTTTTGAATAATATTTTGTTATTTACAGTTATTGTAATGTTTGACATCAGAAGTCAGAAGACAAAACATGACTTACTCACCAAATATCTAATTCAATATCTATAATATAATGTAATAAGTGAATAAGTGTAATAACTAATAAGTGATTGAATTACTAATAAGTAGTAACTAGGATAGGTAGCAGATAGATATCAGCATGATTTGATGACAGCTGCATAATTGAAGCGTATAAAAAAGTAGTTATAGAAATTAACAGTATTAGTCTCATCCCCAACTTATATTGATCCACTTCAACCAGTTTTTATAAGTAGACTTAGATTATTTGTTTAGATATAAATAAATAAACTATTCATATCTCAAGAAATTATTTAATTTTTATTTGATCAAACGTTAAAAAAAGATTTAGTTAAAACTTTCAAAAAATATATATATAATATAGGTACTTCAACATATTTTCTATAGAAAAGTATTTTTTGATTTTAACTAACATCTGATTATAATAAAATTAATAATCATAGATTCTCTCATGTATAATATTTTACTTCTTATGGAGAGATTTCTAAAAATTAAATAACATTTCTAAACATATTATAAACTGTTGAATTGAAAATGAAAGTTTTTAGATTTAATTATAATTATAATAATTTTATAAATTTGTTTTATTTAAGGTCAAATAGCAGCTATATTTGGCATTGCAGAAATCATGGTTTCACTAGTGTTTGGACTCATATACAACGGCTTATATGAAACCACAATTAATATTCTACCTGGTGCTTTTTATATGATAACTTTCATATTCATGGCCCCGTCTATTGCTTTGTTCCTGTAAATATAACTATTTATCTAAATTAATTAAAATGTTAGATTTAAAAAGATGTGTTTTATTTAAAGTTCTGTTTGCTAAAAACCAAAAATCTTTTTGAAATACCAATTTTTTTTTTATTTAATTGATAAATCAGAAAGTATGATGTTTATGGAGCATATTTTATTGACTCGTGCAAGTAGTAACAATGATATATTCATATCAAACTAAAAATGGTTAGTTTAATTTTTCCACCATTGTCTGATTTTAATATTCAATGTTAACAGATCTTTAATCTTTATACTATGTATATAATATATAATAAGTCCATTAGTAGATTAAAATATTATGTCTGTTAAGTTTTTATTTTTATGTTTAGATGGCTGTATACAAAGCGAACAAATGAATATGAATACATAAACGAGTCAAATCATGTAATACCATATGAAAAAAATACAAGACTAAAGTCAAAAACTTTAGGTGGTTCTAACTATGGTACGATCGTAAAACCATAAACATACTAACAAAAATATGCGACTGATTTTATAATATACCTATGTATAATATAACTAATATATTATTACTTAAATATAATTTATTTAGCTATAATAATACGATTGCAATAATTACAGTCTCCAGCACCATCTTTAACGACGCCTATCATAACGATATATTATAGGGTATTATATTATATAACTCTGAGTTTCTATATTTTTATATAATAATCGTTTACATATTATTAAATCTGTAAATATTCATTTTAAATATGTATATATTGTTTTTAAAAGTGTTAATCCCGTGTACTGCATAATAAATAATACATAAATAGTAAAAACGAAGTTAATTTCTAGGTCCCGGAAAAATTCCATATTTTATACTAATAACTTTGAGTATTTAATCACAAACTTTATCAAATGTATTGTATACTTACTGAGCATAGGATAAAATGAACCAGAAAAAATATGCACATGCATGAATGTCCTTACTCTAATAATCATATCTATGTTTATCCATAATGCATATATTAATAAGAAATGTATACTACCCACCAATATCCTAGACATCTCCCAAGCCTTCGACAGGGTTCGGCGTGATGACTATTGTACAAACTTAAAATACTCTTACCCACCACTTACTTTTTCTTAAATAAATCCTATCTGGGTAACCGCTATTTTACAATCCTAACAAAATAAGAGTCTCTAGAACTTGACCCACCCACATTACAATATACGAACAGAACCATTACCAAGAGTTAGCAAATAGTTAGCAAATATTAGCAAATGTATTCCTAAAGTTAGCAAATCATTTTTGTGGAAGTTATACGTATTTTTTATTTGAGTGAGCCAAGTTCAGGTAACCCACCCACTTTGTCCGATCGTCTCCAAACAAACACCGGTAGTTAGCAAATAGTTATACGAAACACCGACGATAATATATAAGTAGTTGTCATAGGTGAGGATATTGGTTTACTTATACTGTTATTAACATTAAGTCCTCCAAAACACAATAATATTTGAAAAACCGGGTGGAGGAAAAATAGAAACAAGATCTTATGCTGTTGGAAGTCTACAAGAACATTTTAAAAATGAGATTCAATATTTTATGTTTATCCATGCGATCCTAACCGATCATAGATGATGAAGGAGAAGATAATTCTGAGGACTATATTGACGAAATAAATCTTATTGAAAATCAAAAAAAAAGAAACCAACACACTGAAAATAAAAAAAAATCGACCCACATAATTTAATTAATAAGGTACAATATGATTTTAATAATTCAATACATAATATAATATAAATATGAAAATATTAAGTATATTAATTAATTTTGGTTCAGGACCTACAACCACATTACACCATTCCAGGACTTACACCATTTTTTAAATTTAATTTCATAGCTTATAGCCTGAAAAAATAAAAATAAATGTATAATTTTCAATGTTTGTATTTATTTTAAAAATGATCGTAATTAATAGTTATTTCATAATTAACATTTTTCATATTTCACTTTTGTAAATATGTATGTCAAATAAAATAATGTATTCTTATTGTAAATTTTATGGTCTTTAATTTTGGTCATAGGTATTTTTATTGTAACTTGAAAACCTGACTGTTGTAGTTAGAAACACATCATATAAAATCGATTTTTTTGTTTTCCGCATTTGACCTGATTCGTCGAACAATGAAAGTGGAATAGGTGATAATTCGTATTCAAAACATTCTTTGAGCTCTTCGTCAGTCTTACCTCTTATCATTATTCTTTGGAAGAAAGGGTCGATTGAAAAAATTTCATCTTTAATACAAACCGTTAGTTTTTTTGCAAAATCCAAAGAGACTACGCGATTTGCTCGTTGTAACTTGATACCACTAAAATTATCACCTATAACATTTTTCATCGTCTGTTGGCCCACTTCTTGTGCTTGATAACAATTAATTTGTTCATTTCCTACAACTCCTGTTGAAATAGGCATTATTTCGTGCAGTTCCGGAAAAGGGGTATGTATGTTTAACCAATTTTAAAGTATACCGATATGTTTGTTATCGATTTTCATGCGAGAATCAAGTTGATCAACATGTTGCTCTGACGTAAAATTAAATGTATTTGTAAATTGTTCAATTTGGTCGTTATTGTACTTGGAACTAGAGTGCCTATAAGTCAACGAACTAAAACACTGTTTTGAAAACCTCGACCATTGATTAAGCCACCAGATGTTTTCATAGACCACATCAATGTTTGTTCTATAGTCATATCTGATCATGTGCCACACCAAAACTTGTTCGATCTTTTAATTGTGACCTTCATTACAAAATTTTTGAAATTCTTCAGGATGCATATGTTTTTCTAATTGATACATATCCTGTAGATATAAATGAACAGATTTGGCGTATTGAAAATGTCTAGTTGAGTGAAAAAAGGGTATCATTTTTTCCACGCATTCTAAGTGCAGATACCAATTTCAGATGCGTTCAGCATAAATAAACTGACGAAGAATATGGACTATATAAAAATATTGTATCCAAAACGTAGCAGTTTTACCTCTAGAAGCAATTATTTTTATTTGATTTTCTACTTTACGTATGAGATCTTGAATTATTTCGTGGTTTTCTATATCTTCCAAAGTCGACATTGTATAATCTGTACTTGAAATATAATTTTTTAAAGTGATTTTATATTCTTCAGTTAATTTAATTTCGTCCAAAATTATTAACTATAGCCATACTACAAAAATTCCGATTCAACATTATACAACCACTGCGATAATATAATATACACGTTTATAAAATCCAATGACATTTTTCATACTGTATATTTTATACAATCATACGACTATTTCAAATGTANNGACTTACAATAATTAAAATCGTTAAAATAATTTAACGTTATATTATGTAAAATAATCTTTAATTTTTTAAATTATCGTTAATAATCTGCCATAGGTCATTTTAGCGTATCATTGACGGGTTTTGCTCAAACTCAATATAAAAAAAGATAAAATTTTTTTATTTTTTATATTTTTTAAAAATATAACGCTTATCGCAATATATATATACAAAAAGTAAATTAAGTATATGATAAATTTTATGGTTTTTAATTTTGGTCCTAGGTATTTTTATTGTAACTTGAAAATCTGACGAGTTATAAGCGAAAACAGTGAAAGGGGCGAGCCACCCTTTGAAGAGGGGTGGAGAGCTACGCACAGGAGGTAGGTGTCAGGACTTTTAGTATGTTCATCAGTGAGGTATAAACTAAAAAAATAATCAAAATCCTGCTTTTGTGGAATTAGTCCCGAACTTTTTTCTAATTTGACTGGACTAATACGAGATATTATGTTTAAGAATTTAAAATGATTAGTTTAGCAGTAAAAATTTTGCTAGGTCTTTTCTGAAAGAATCGTAGCTAATCATATAGAGAACCTACTGGTGTACAGAGGATGGACTTGAAAAAGTTAAAAAAAAATCAAGAAAATAGATTTTCGATTTGCCAACTTCAAAAATAGATATGCTATTATTTGCTAACTATTTGCTAACTACCGGTGATTGTTTGGAGCTGATAGGACAAAGTGGGTGGGTTTACCTAAACTTGGCCCACCCAAATAAAAAATAAGTATAACTTCCACAAAAATGATTTTCTAACTTCAGGAATAAATTTGCTAATATTTGCTAACTATTTGCTAACTTTTGGTAATGGTTCTGTTCGTATCATGTAATGTGGGTGGGTCAAGTTTATGGAGATGTCTCTCAACCTCAAAGAAGCAACATTGGCCCCTTTCTTCACTTGATTTTCACTCTCTTAGACATTCTATACATCACCAAGTACATATTATGCTGACGACCCACAATGCTTAACCTGGACCCACACATAAAACTTAAGAGTAAAACAGGTAACTTTAGAGTCCACTTCCTGAGACAGCTCTTAAAATCCAAACTCCTTATTGAATAAAATCGACATATTCAAATCAATAATTCAATTAGTTTGAATAGGTACATTATAGTACCGTACCAATTATGAGGTTCTACCAGTAGCTAGTAGCTACTAGTGGGGTTCACAGGATGTGGGGCACAAATATTTTACCACCTCTCCCCCTAATTCCTAATGGTTTTAAAATTGCCATTATATATTTTATTCACTGATGATACTTAATATAATATATTATACTATAAAAAGAAAAATATTAAATATAATTTGCTTAATGCTTATATCATAATATTATAAACAATATTAATAACAACAAAATATAGTCTTAAATAACATTAAAAATTAAAAAAATAGTGTTCGAATGGTATTATTCACAAATAGTATATCTTATTGTTTTCGTATTCGAACATATAATACTTGAAAAAATAATAAGACGACACACCGAAGGACGATGACATTCTCAAATAAAAATAGAGCTCGGGCACTATTCAGTATTGTGATCCTGTGTGATTCGTGTCGAGGGATGGACCAGTCACCTGCGGACGGTTTTATACAGTAGATCAGGACACAGCAGATTTGTGCTAGTCGACCTCCGGGCATGAACGAATATTAAAAATCGTATTATACAATTATTGATCACTTGAAACTTAATGTCTGAATGCATTTTGTTCTCGATGATTGTCTGTTATATCGACTTTAATAATTATTAGGTGTGTGACATACCTACTGTATTTCTGATGGTTTAATTTAATTAGGTATGAAGTTATTTCTTTTTATTCGAAACTTTGTGTGGGGAACAGGGGAACGTGCCTATGTGCCCCTTAGCACCAGCCGCCACTGGGTTCTGCAAGACCATCTTTACAAGTCTTTAGGACTTAAATAATATGGGTGTTTAGGAAATAGGTATTGGTAATACTACTATAGAAGGTAGTATAGAAAAATGACTAAAAAGTATAACATGCGTAATATTATAATATAGGTACCTAACATATATTAATAAAAATTAAAACTAAACACATAGGTACTACATGGGGATAGTAGATACCACTATATTTTTATTTAATATTATCATAAAATATGTTAGAGTTAAAAAAATTAGAATTTTTTTTTTTGTTGCTATATTGATTAAAAATTTACCCTAACCTACCTAGTTTCCACTGGTAAATAGTGGTACCTAACTAACCCATAATTTTCTATAATACCTATATGCGTACAATAAAATATTATGGACATGGTATAGGTATTTAAGAAATTTGTATTCATAACTAGTAAAATAATATGTATAGTTTTATATTTTCTCTACTGTAAGATAATATTATTATATTGATAATTGATAATTGGTTTAAATTATCTCAATTAGTGGTTTCACTGGACAAGGCAAAAAAAATTTAAAAAAATAGTAAATACTAGAAATATTGATAACAAATTGATAACAGCATTCCTCGGATTCGTATATTGTTTTACGTTTGTTATTTTATGATATTTTGTAACAGAAAATAGAAAAAATCTAAAGTTGTCTAATATATTTCAGCATACGTTGTTATTTAGGTACTTTATCATAATGTATTTATCATGTATATCCAATAAATAAACTTAACATGTCATAAATTCAATGATGGGTGATTTAATTAATCACGCAACTACAAAACTGTTTCATTACCTACGATTACATTATATACACCTGAACTATAGTGAGTATAATATTTATTTACGTTGTACCTGTTTGTTTGTTGCTTATTTTTTACTGTATGATACCTGTTTAAATGTATTATGTATTTTGCAAACTGCATTAACTTGTACAACTAAAGAATTGTAATTATTTTGTTTACATTTTTTGAACAAGGTTTAATTTATGATTTAACTAAAATCATATATGATCTTAAACTACTTTATCCATTATTTAAAATTTTGTAGAAAGATGTCTACTCACAAAAATATTGGTTTAAATATACAAGAAAATAGTCTTAATAAACTAAAGGAACCTAAGAATATGATTCATACATCAGAAGCCATACTAATAGGAGATACATGTAAGCAAAAATGTAGACCAAATTTACCTACAGTTAAGGATACAATTCAAATTGTAAATAAAGCAATTATAAGACCACCAATTCCTTCAATCAAAGAGACTGTTCTGCTCAATAAGCAATGTAAGTCATATTTAACTGTTAATTTATTCAATCATTTTCTTAAATATTTATACTTAATATTAATTTATATTTAGTTCCAAAAAATAAACCAATTAAAGTTGATAAAATAATATTAAATAATTGTGTTGATGAGCAAAAAACTGAAACAAATACTAAAGCTACAGAAACAAAATTATACATTGAAAAAAAAAAAAAAGAAAGAACTACAAAATGTAAATTAGATTTATTAGAAAAAAAAAAGTTGGCAGAAGAACGAAAAAAAAAACTAGAAAAGTTACAAAAAACTACAAGAGAACTAGCTATAGCTTCTAATAAGCAAAAGGTAATTACAATTTATCAATTATTAATCATATTTTACGAAAACAAAGGATGCATATTGGGTTGTTATGTCCATATTTATTAAGTACTTTAGATAACCAAAATTAAATATTCAATTTATAATCAAGTAAAGACGTAAAGTCTACATTTGCTCTTAGAAAAGTAAATAACATATAAGTTATAACATTATTAACATCTTCAGAGCATATACACCATTATTTAATATAGGTATTTGTTTATTCTATGATGTAACATTATAAAACTCATGTTTGATAAACCATCGATTAAATTGGTAATACCAAGATATATCTTCGATCCAATAATCAATATATATTTAAGAACTTAAATATTTTTAAATTAATTATAATACTTACTAATGTACTTGCATCAAAAATATCTTAGGTTTATTTTTAGAATAATGAACAAGAATTTTATTATATTACCTATGTAAAAGATATGCAATTTTTATTTATAATGGTGTAATATCCTCTTACAATAACTTAAATTGAATATTGAAACATTAATTTCTACAATCAATAATCATATTATAAATTCTTCTTACATTTTTAGACTATCCATGTTCAAGAAAAATGTAAAACTGGCATTAATTTACCAACTGAATCAAATGAACCTAAAGTTAGTACTAAACATTAATTATTTGTCATTCATTACTTACAAATTTTATACGATACTTAAAAAATGTATCTTTAGGTGGATCAAACATGGTCACCTCCACCTAAAGTTAAAAGTGTTAGAAAACCTCTAGAAGCTCTTAGAAATGTTCAAAAAATTGGTATTAATTTACCAAATGAATCAAATGAATCTCAAGTATAGTACCAATTTTTCATTTATTATTAACATTAACATGATACTTATAAAATGTATATTTAGGTGGATCAAACTTGGTCACCTCCCCCTAAAACTAAAGTTTGTAAAAAACCACTAGCAGCTCTTAAAAATGTACAAAAAAAGTCAATAAAAGATTTTAAAATTACAGATGAATGTTCAAATGATATGAAAGATGTAATTATTTTTATTTAATTTGTTTCAGTATAAAACAAGAATAGCATATGTTTCTAACGTTATGTGCCAAAAATTACTTTATTCTTTTATTTCCTACATGGAATTAAATTATGAACAATATTGTATGTACCAATATTAGCCATCCCTTTATTTTTTGCTTAGTATGGTATCTAAATTTTTAACGAACCCAGTTTAATTTTCTGGAAGACCTTAACGATAGTGAAAATGTGCTTACATTGTGCTCTTATTATTGATTACTAAAAATAAAATATTATATAATAAATATTTTAATTTTTTGCATGCATAATATTAATTAGGAATTTAATAATAATTACATTGTTAATTTTTGTTTAATTAGTATGTATTATGATTATTTTTAACCATTAGGTTATTAGTGCACGTGAATTTTCAAAAATATCAAAAAAACCAAATACAATTTCAACAACAGAATTAATAGACCCAAGTATATTGTCTCCTTATTGTATATATAAATACTTATTACTTTTAATTTTTAATTGATTTTTTAGAACCTCAAATACGTGATGTTACCAAACCCGAAAATTTATTTTCTAAATTAAAATTTAATGATGATTATCATTTATTTGATATTTTGATGCCTAAACTAAATGATATAGATATTTCTTCCCTTCAAAAATGTAATAATGATGGTAAATATATTGTTTTCAGAATATTAAGGGGGCGCAACACCCACATGTGTTGTCTCCGTCTTAAAAGTATAAAGATTAATATATTTTATAATTTTAGTGACCTTGTTAAATGGATCGTGCCATGATAACGAAAAACAACCAAGTGATAATGATCATTTGAATGGAGAGACATTGACTATGCCTGACATTAATTTGAGTATAAAGCCTTTGGATATTATGAATGATTGTACTAAATCACACACAGGCTTACAGTTGCCTATTAAATCGCATAAGGAAATTATGAAAAGTATTGACAATCTAGAAGAGCTTCAAGAATTATTATTTGATCAGTGTTTGCCAGTTAAAAATTGTTGTTCAGAATCAACCCAAACTGAGAATCGTAATAATATGTTATCGTTGTCAACTTCAAAATCTCCTCCACCTCCAATGAGTTTTATTTCAGTATTAAAATGTAAACATAACTTACAACAATCAGAAAAAAATAATTTGGAATTCTATGAACCTGCTGCTGATTTAAATATAAATAAATACACAATAACAAATAATTTGTATTCTAATAAAATTAATAATATTGAATCTATCGAATTTAATAAACCAGATGTGAATTGTTGTAATGAAGAGGTAAATTTACCAAATGTTAATCATATTGAAACAAAAAACTGTTTAGGAAGCTACAAATCTTTATTAATTGATGAACCAATTAAATCAAAGTCGAATAACTTATCTTCAATTGAAAATATTGAAAATAATAATTGTGAAGAAAAAATAAATATAGTAAATAATGACAAACTATTTAACAAGTTGAATATAATAACTAATGAAGATATTAAAAAAGTTTTAAAAAAACTTAATTATGAATTTGATTTGTTGACAAAAAAAAATTATTATAATTCAAATAATTTATATAACAATTGTATAAATTTAAAATTTGATGAAAATAATTCAAATAATAGGTCATCACATTGTGTGAGTAATGAATGAACTAAATAGGTTTAATTTTAAGACTAAATTTATCTTTTTATGTATTAGTTTCCTGAAATCCATGATGAATTTCAAGCAGAACTTGATACACTCGACCAATTAAATGACTCTTTATGTGATATCGAAAGGATGAGTTGCGACATATCAATTAAATCTAATGTATTATTTATATATTTTAATATTTCTATTTAATAATTCCACATATTATTTTATTTTGTTCTTACATTTTAATTGATATTTAACATTTCAGGAACAATCTATAGAACTGAATGATCACTGTAATTCTAATAATGATAATGATGTTCCTACACCATTTTCCAAACTAAATGCTTTATCGTCAAATATGATGTGTGTAGATAAAACAATAACTGGCTTTTCTATTCAAATGGTAATCATATATTTAATTCAGTGTGAATCAGTACCCACTACTCAATAAAAAGTTGTAATATTATGATTAAAGGTATAAATGTAGAAAGACATCAGTTTAAATAAAACAATTTTTAATGTTATATTTAAAGTCTTAGAAAACTATGCAACTTCTGACTATTATATTAAAAATATTTATTTATCATTCCGAAAATGAATAAACATATTTTAGTTACTAGTAAATTAAATACTTCAAACTAAATTAAATTATAAATTTCATGATCACAAAAAAAGAGTGTAACCAGTTAAATTGATTTCCTCATGTACTAGTAACGGACATAAAATTGAAATGATACAATTTAATATACAATATTTACTTATTACAAAGTTATGTATGATGTAAATAAAATGTTGCCGAAAGAAGTCAGACCTTTGGACTTTGGCACCACGGCTGCATCAAAATTGAGCCTTTTGGGCTTGCCACTGAATATTCTATATATATTAGTAGTTACTAAATATTAATGTATATTTTTTTAGTTTGAACAATTAATTAAGGATGAAGAACTCCGGGCAAAACAACACCGTACCATACTTAGTTTAAGGGAAAAATCTTTAACTAATCGTTTGAAGTGGGAAGTTACTATGTATGACCTTCAAGTGAAGTAAGAACTTTTCAAAATATTTTAAAGTTGTGCTAAAACATTAAATTTTAACAATCAATATTTATAGGAATTTAAAAAATAGACTCGGTCATGAAAAACAATTTCAGTTGTTCAAACAAAAACAAAGAGGTAGTGTGAAAAAGTTGGAACACTCCTTGTCTCAAATAAAACGACTTGGTAGAGTAATAGATTCAGTCTATAAGCAACGTTTTATAATGTTTGATGAACATTTACAACACTTAAGAAACCAATCATCTTCTAAAAAAGTTATACGTAAATTAAAAAGCTTAGAGCAATTTCCAAAGGTAATATTTGTTTATTAAACCTTAGATGCAATTGAGAGTAAAGAGAAACGTTTGATTTTAGAAAGAAGAACATGCTTGTCAGTCACTTAATTCTCATATTTTAAAAAAAATTAATAAGTCCGACTGTTTTGATAGTAATGATAGTGAACATGATAAAATTAATCTGTTTGAATCAAAAAATAAAACATCGCCAATGATGTCTGAATTGGAAAATTCTAAAATCATTTTGAGAAGTGAGTTCATATATCAATAATAATGTTTCACTTTAGCTTAAAAAATAAATATTATTATTGAGATCAGTTGTATTTTTAAATAAGTCAACTGTTTATCGTTTTATTAGTGTATTAGGTTTAAAGTTGTATCTTTAATTTTTAGTAACATTAGTTATTTTGTTTGTTAGACCAAGCGACTTCTCCTATTAGTATTGGAACAAATATTTTCAATCAAGTTCAAAATGTTGAAGTTCAAACAGATGGTAAATGTTCTTCACAGTCTGTCATTAATAAATCTATACAAACCTCTAAAACAAAGTAGGTGTAGAATTTTCTTTAATAACTGTTTAATTAATATGGTTATTAACTAGTTATAAAATGTTTAGATGTAACCACATGAATAATGAAAATATAAAATCATTTAATCCAATTGATTTTTCTCATAAAAGTGAAATGGTTGATGCAATTAAAACCAAGGATAAAAGGTCATTGTCACCAATTTTACCTACAAGTCCTGTTAAATTGAGGAAATATCTTACAGAGACATTGATTAGTAAATAAAATGATTGAAATTTCAAACCAAAGTTCTACTTAATTATGTATATTCATTTATTTTAAGGTACAAATTCAGAACAGAGTGACCTGGATTCACGGATAATGTCTTTACAAGAACAACTTGAAGATAGAAAATTAGAAACTTTTAGACTGAAAAAAGAACAAAAAAAACTTAAATTAGAAAATCTTAAAGCTAAAGAGCAAGATCTTTTAAAACAGATAAATTTATACGACAAGAAAATTGAAGAATCAAGAAAAAGTTTAATGGTTGAAATAAAGAAAAAAAATATGTACGTTTCAAAATCTTCAATGAAAAACGATTCTTCTTCTTCAATAAATTCTAGTTGTTCTGTTCTTCAAAATATAATAAATTATGAAAATGATCATAGTCAACGTATGTACGAATCAGATGGAATAACCCGGACAGATGGAAAGAAATATTTCTATCCAATTGCTACAGATAAAGAATGTGATCATAGTATATTATCTTTAGATAAACCAATAAATGAGTTTAAAAAAAAAAATGTTTTTAAATCAAAGGAAAATCATGATATGCATGCAGTTAATTTTGATTCAGTAAATATTGATAGCTATAATTTTAAAGAACAATCATTTCAATCTTTAGAAACAATTCCAGTTTGTGAAGATGCACAATCACATGAAAAGCACACTACAAAAGAACTAAATGATTCAAACAAATCTCATGAAATTGAAACTGAAGTAGATATTCTTTCTAAATTCCTACCACAGAAGACTTTAGACATTGATACATCAAATGATCTTACAGTAAATTTAAAGAAAGAAACTCATTCACTTGACGATAATGAAACAATTAACAATAGTAAAAATTTAGATATTCCTTTATGCAAGTATTCTATTCCAAATAATATTGTGTCAGAAATGTCCAATAACCAAGAATTATATCTAAAAACAGATAGTAAAAAGTCACTGATTATTCATAACAATATTAACCACTCCAATAAAAATTCATCTGATAGCAGTGCTATTCATAAAAATTTCATTGTAAATGAAAATGAAAATGGTACTGATGTATGTGAAGTGCAGAAAAACATTGTTAATCAATTTGAAGAACATAATTATCAAATGGGATTAGATGGTATTTATAGTCCAGATTTTACATCAGAATTTCAACAGTCCTATCAATTTAATAAAAACGATAATATAATAGAATCAAATGATAGTGAACAAAGTAATGAAACTTCTTATGAAGAAGACAGAAGTGAAGGAGAAATAATATTTGGGGATAAAACATTTATTGAACAGTATTCAGATGATCATGGTGATGTAAGTAAAATTATAAAATTATACCATAGTAATAAGTTATTTTTATTACTAATAACCTAACCAAACCTCTAATGTATTATATTTTAGGTTCAAAATGAGAATTCTACTGATGACCAAGTTCATGTTATTACTACTAACATTTTTAACTGCCTTCTGAAAGATACAAAAAAATCACTAAAATCTAACATGAATAAATCATTATCTTGTTCAGAGAACAATTATCTTAATAATTTAACTGAAGAAACTCCATTGTTGTTGATTTTAAAACGAGAAGAAGAGAATCAAAACCAGATTATTCGCTCAGAGCGAGCAGCAATTATTTCAGATGCACTTTTTAAGCAGCATTTACAACCTCTTATTTCCGAAACTCTTCGAATGTATTTACCTAGATTAAATGAAATGGAAATAGATAAATTAACAGTATATTTAAAGTGGTCTTCTACTAAAAGAAAAAAATTGAAATTATCAGAATGTTTAATTTTTCGTAAGTGAATGATTTTTTTGTTAAAAATGAAGTCATTAATTAGACTGCTCTAAAATATTTGCTTGTATGTTTATTTTATTAATGCTTATTCTACTGCATGCTGTTAATTTGCTTTTTTTGCATAAATATGTACTTCATAATAATACATTTCTACATTTGTTTCAAGTATACATAAAAACATCTATTTTTTATCGAGTGTAATGTGAGAGTGAATGTATTTTTATTTTATTTGTTTTTATATTTTTTATTTAAAATAAAATCCTCAACCAAAATTAAAATCTTAAATTGTACTTATGAGTGAAATATTTATTATTAGTTTATTGTTTGAATATAAAACTTGAATTCAATTTCTGGTTTCATTTTTATTTAATTCAAATATTTAAACATAGTTAATGTAAATCGCTTCAGCTTTGTAAATAATGTAACATATTATGTATGTATTGTATAAACATTTATTGGTTTTACTCTAGAACATAAAATTGATGTTGACAATGAAAATTCATTTGAAATGTTTTATCAGAAGTATCTAGAGCAGGTAACAATAATATTTTAAATATGTTATGTGTTCTTAAGGAATGTTTATAATATCTAACTAAGTGGATTTATACATAAGAATAATTTCTGATCAAATCTGTTTTAGAAAAAATCACCGACTTTCCAAGATAGAAGTAACAATATTATGCTCAATCAAACCCAACAGGAAGCAGAAAAATTAAAACAAGAACAAATACGTATTGAAGAAGAAGTATGTGGGGTGATCACCTCAGAATAAATTATGTTTAATAATATATTGGGCTTGTGTTTTTCAGATTGAACGTCTTCGTATGTCTGAAGAAGTACAATTTTTTCTAAGAGAAATACCTAATAAGCCACCACCGCCTTATAAGAGTCCCACTAAAAACAAAACACTTATTGACAAACCTTTTACATCCGATGAAGTGCACAAAATAGTTTTGACAGCTGCTAATCAAGTATTCAATGGTTCTCAAAGTGCATTATCAAATGACTATATTATAGATTCAGATTCAATTTTACATGCTGATTATAAAACATTGATTTTTGATTACTGTAAAGAAATTGCACTAGACTTATTTGTTGACAACACACATTTACCTGTATGGAAAAGATCTATACAAAGCTTGAAACAATTTAGGGCCAGACCAAAAAACCCTAAAGATTTATGTGAAGTAGTAATAAAAAAAATTGATCAGATTATTGACATAGACGAGTGTGAAGAGAAAGTAAATAAATTTGTAGTGAATCAAATGCATGAAGAAAACAGTAAATGGACTGATTTTCAAATGGATGAATTGGAAATACAAAATGATATTGTTCAAAATTTGATGAAGAAATTGGTTTGCGATACTATCACAAATACCAAAACTAATTTTTATTTGAAATTTATCTAAGAAAAGTATTTTTTAGTTTCATTAATTTCAAATATTATATATTAACCACTTGTATGTATATTATTTTATATATCATTATTTTTATATATTATATATATATTTTAAATTTTTTTTAAATTTTTAATTGCAATTATTTTATTTATGAACAACATATTATTAAACGTTTATTTTTTTTTTAAATGTTTCATTAGTGGAATTAAAATACAATTTGTAAATTGTAACTATTAACATCAATGACAATTCAACATTGTGCTTATATAATATACATATATACACGTATATTATATATCCTCTATTTGAAAAACAAATTTACTGCATCTCTTTCAATTGAAGGTAGTGCTTATAGCCTATACTACGATATTAACCAATATACCGCACTTACTACCTATGGGTATCCTTTCAATAATAACCAAATTATAACAACTTTTTAATTAATATAAATACATAAACGTCTCATACATTTTTGTGTGAGTACCTAATTAAACTTTAATTATAAAATCTGATAAACATTTATGAGACTATGCGGTGTTTAAAAATTACTAATTAGCTTATCTATGTAAACAGAAGAAATAATGTTCATTCCAATTATATAATGGTAATGATAATTGATATTATTCAAGGTCATTGAAATACCCTGGGTGTCTGAATTATTGAAAAAAAATGTATTGTATTTTTATTAACTCCTAAGACCTAAGTCAATATTGCAGTAGGTACTGTACTTACTACAGTATTAATAGGTTCACGATAAGCCATGTAGCACCCTAACCCTTATACCCCCCTTCGCATTTAA
>PVMI01002794.1:0-20721 GCA_008528875.1 Aulacorthum solani | reverse complement strand
GATTCAAATCATTTACAAATAAACCGATTCAAAACAAGTTCAACAAATCATTTAACATTCGGTATGGCAATTTTAATTTTCATTGTATAAATATCCTTCATTAAATATAATCATATTAAGTTTCTTGTGATTGATGTGCATACAAACTTACTTACTTAGATCTCCATACATATCAGTAACAATATTAAATTAAATTGATTTGTTTTTAGCCAAGTGGACATCGCATTTATAATCATCACAACTAGTAAAGTTATCCAGTGATGCAAAAAAGGAAAACGAGTAGGTACCCGTACAAATTCTTTTCAAGTTTATCCTTTAATTTGTTTTGACTTTATAACATATCGGTGCATATTTATGATTCACACAGCTTAAAACATTTTTACCTAGGCTTACGTTCAGAGAAGAAAGAACCAAATATATACAAAACATGTGGCGTGGAGGTGAAAATAAATAAAAGATGACTAAGTTTGTGGAGGAGACGGTGGCGGTAAACGCCGAACCACATTAAAATAATTGCATTCCAAAACCATTCGAATGGGTGATATATTGACTTTTCATTCATGGACAGATCACGCAATATTATAATACAACACGAACATTTAGTGTACCCTCGTGCAAAATGTATCATTTGAATACGGCGTAAGATTTTTTTTTTAAATGAAATGTTGAATTGGGGAGGAAGGGAATAGAGAAAGAGAGTGATGCAAAACCCGATAAGTGGTTAAAGTTTAAGTTGTCAGCGCAAGTGCCTGTCTCGTGAAATTTCGTCAAATTATTTTTAATACAGACAATTATTTATTTGGATCATTCTTGATGGGGTATCTCTCTTGATACTATCAATTTAAATAATTCTAATAATCTTTTTTGACTGTGGTTTCAGAATAAATACCTTCCTAAACCTATAGGTCAAAACGTCTTCTCCTGTCCCTTCAATTCGGTTACTGTAGTGACACATTATATTCGTAAATATTTTGAATAATAATCTATATAACAGACTACGTGAATAATTGAAACTTTCAACCCTCCACTGCACGACGTCTTCCTACTAAAAAAATACTCTTTTCAAGCACACCGGTTTATTCATTTTATTGAGCTTTGATTTCAACCAACACGTGCGATCAGTTGCCACTACAAGAACAAGACTGCAGCCCCACGGGTCGAGTTTGGTACTTTTTGTATACTTATATAATATTATAGTTGTGATGACGACGAAACGGAATTATTGCCAGCCAACGCGGAAGACCAACCACAAACTGTATTTATATATATATAGGTGCACTGTAGTATCGCCGGCTGAGGATGGTTTACAGTACAGTGGATTCCCATCCGAGTTTCGCTAAAAGTGACAGGATTAATAATGCCTGCGATTCGGGTATTGTAAATAAATTCCTTTTTGGCCGCCACCGCCACAAGCCCACCCCTCCCGCGGTGTTTTTCTCCCGGCGCGATGCCCTGCTCTCTTCGCACTCACCACCTGCATTGGCTGTCCCACTCGCACGGCAGCCCACCTCGTCCGCGACTTATATCCGAACAACAGATGGTTTGGATTCCGGGACCTTTTCGACAATAAAACCGACACCGTGGAATTAATTTTTTCCCCACTCTAATTACACCTCGATGGCAACCGTTTGTTTCATTGTTTTTGAATTACACACCCACACACCCATACCCACGTACACAAGCACGTACCTATATACCGGGTGACCTGTTTAAACGAGTAAGATACTATTCATTATTTCAAAAAATAACGTTTTTGAAAATATTTTTTTCAGTCGTAAAAAAACAACAACCTATTTACTTTTTTAACGACAAAAAACATTTTAAATTACTTATTTCAAAGCAGAATATTTTTTTAAGTACTTCTAAATATTAAATATCATAAATATTTAATTTAGGAAGAATAGAGTATGATGAGTTGAATAGGTAAGTATTTATAAAGTTTTGACAAGTGAAGTTGTACAGAAGTACCCCGGAAAATGCTGATTCACCACTAGGCTCATCGAAACTTAAAAGCTTAAATACTTAGATACATGCTTATGACTAATAAAATACCTGTCCAAAATTTTAATTTAAAAATAATATTCTATTTTGGAATATAATATTAAAAATGTATTTATAATTCAAAAGAGAAAAAAGTTTAAAATATAACAAAAATATGAATCGAAGAATTGTTTTCGAAAAAACGTTAGTGTTTTTTGAAATTATGATAGTGTCTTACGCTAAATGCATCACCCCGTATTTATAGAGACCTTTCGAAAACACCTTTTCCTTAAGTACTTACAAGATCGTCCACTTTGCTCGCCGCCGACAATATCATGCCGTTTTATAGACATCTACTGAAACGAGTGCGGGCCTCTCAAGCGGCTTGGAACCATATCCAGAGGATTGTTATTGTTTAAGTCTATAGACAGTTTCTAAGAAATGTCATCTTCAGCAAAATAGCCGAGACAAGTACAATACATACCGAATATTGTTATGTGAAAACCCGAAATCTAAAATGATTAAAAGGAAAAAATTGTAGGCACACAGTTGAACTAATTTAAGATTTCAAAACCCCTTGTATCCCCTTTGTGTCTGTCCGTTAATTACTAGTACATAGTTCCGATTTTTGATAGAGTCGATTGATGAATATATAGTTTTTTAATTGTGTAATATGGAATCATAGTTTCTTGCGCTGTTATGTTAAAATTTGAAATAAGTTTAGAAACCAGTAGTTTAGCAGGCTCGGAAAGTGAACTTTCCTAACTTGATTTTATAAATTTCAATCATTTTATTCAAAAGTTTATAATTATTACTCTTGTTTGTAACATTGTATAGTATCAGTTTAGAATCGAATCAAAATACAATAACCTGCATTATAATAATTAAATTATAGTCAATTAAGTTATAGAAACATTTCTGAACAGAGTTTAGAAAATCAATTACGTTCATATTAGGCGTATTTCATTAAGTTATGCACAATATTTAATACACATTTTAATTGGTTATTATAGCAATAAATGAAAAAAATACACTTACATTTTCAAAAAATTTTCGATTGTTCTATTACTGTCGTGCAGTTTTTCTTATAGCATATTACTATATTAGCATATCATATTATTAACAAGCACCGACTACACTAAATTTAAGTTTTGATCTATTACACATTAAACAATAAATGTATCACTATAAATAAATTTAAAATTATTCGAATAGAACAGAATAATTATACTACCTATTTCATATTATACATATATCAAAATATGCACAATTGCACAGTATACAAGTAATTATTTACTACGTTTAAATTAATATATAAAATGTTTGTGTAAAATGTTCCATTCACATGGTGCCATATTTTGTTTTTTTTAAAACCTATTCAAAGTTTTAAGTCTGAAAAAATAGGTTTAGAAAATTGTAAGTATTATATTCACTTTAATTAAACCATAACTTAATTTATAACACTCACAGAATATTAGAATACTTCTGTTAACCTTAAATGATTTACTTATTAATTAATTAATTTCAAACAAAATTTGTAATCAAATTCATTTTATACAATATTCTAAAATATTAAATACTTTTATAGATACAATAAATTAAATTACGGTTTTACTGAATTATGCTAGACTAAAATAATATAATTATATTAAATTATTATCAGTATTTGTTTCAAACTTTAAACTATGAATATTTAAAACAATTAATATCACAGCAAACAAGTGAAATCGTTACCGTAAAATTATGTATCACACTAATTTTTACATTATCAACATCACATAGCATCATTATTGCACAAAAAAAAATGATATGACAAACATGGTTGTAGGTTAGATTAACTCATACGTTAACGTAATGCAGACATGCAGTTTGTTTTTCTTAAAATTCACTTGTTAATTAGACAACAACAAAAAAAAACGTAAAAATCACTTTTTTCAAAAATCTATACAGAACATTTTTTTTACACCCATACCTTGCGTTTATGTTGTGGTGTCCATTGTACTGTTATTTAAATAATCTGTGTGTATTATATTATCATATTATAATATACATGAATAATAATTCACTTCATGGAATAAATAAATAATTTATAAATTATAGTAAAATCTAAGCCTAGGAATATTAGATATTATCACAGATATATACTAATACTATATAATATATTAGTATATATCTGTGAGTATTATAGTTTGTTAGTTGTTAAAAATGTTACAATAGTTAACACACCAATAGCAATTTATTCTAAGTACGCACTACCACATACAACATTATAATAAAATTAATTTATTATGTATACATACTACTTTATTAAAATCGTAAAAATAAAGCCAAAAATAAAATAAAATAAATAATAATTTGATTTATATTTCATGGAATAATAGATAGAAATCATAATTCTGAATAGGTATTAAGTAGGTACCTACTCCTATGCAATAATTATATTATTATATAATGATACTTTCATGCTATAGGTAATTATATTATATTATATCATATCATATCATAGGTTTATGCTATAATTATATTATAATGCATATTATATTTACATAATATAACTTACGTTTGCAGCAGCAAAAAAAAAAAAACGAATAGCGTATCAAAATTTAATAAAATTAATTTTGTTTAGTAACTATGGTCACAATTTAAGTCTTTTAACATATTTTAGATGGGTACTGAAGTTTGAAAATTTGTGGTTGTGTACAAAATATTTACACAATTACCTTACTAAATTTGTCGAACAGTCAATGGCTACAATAATTACACCTATATTAGAATACGCTATATTTCCGCCAAAAATCTCACTCATGACCATTCCATGTACAGTATCTACATGAACATGAAACTCGGGTTTTATAACACGCACAAAAGTAATAACTCTATAATCGTGCTTGCAGACGATTCTGATTTATTTTATTTTAAAAATAATAACAATTTTTAAACTTTTACAAAAAAAACCTTTCCTATTTTATTCACACAGTTATTGTAAGAATCGAGCCAATGTTATATTAATAGCATTATATTTTTTTTCACATCGCATGCTACAGTAAAACTTTATACCAATTTCCGGCTTGCAGAAAATTTCACGAACAAAAAGAAATAAGGATTTTTCAACTATATAATACAATTTTGGAGTTTCTGGCGCCGGTGGTCGTGGTGGTGGTCACGGTGACCTTTTAATGAAAATGGGTCTCCCTCCACAAAATAGTCATCCAACCACCACCATTTTTGAACACTGAACATTATCCATGTTGTGAAATCTATTTTAAATGGTTCTACTGCAAAATAATATTTCTATCAGCTTTATAAATCAATAATAATATATGTTACATTAAACTCTCAAATGTGATCCACATGTGATAATGCACAGTTAAGTATGTTTAATTTACGTATAATGTTTATAGCTATTTAATCGTTATAAGTTCTGTAACATTTAACACATATAATATTTTATTAAATCCATAAAAACTAAGTATTAAAATCTTTATTTCAATGTTCCTAACAAACAATAAAAAGTTTATGGAGCATATACTCATATTATTATACCTCATAATATATTATTTTAAGATGTATGACTTTGGGAGTTGCTGTTACTCGTAAACTATTAAGTCAAAATTAAAATATTAATGAACGTATTATTTATCAATAATACCTATACAGCAAAATACTAATAATTTCGTTAAATTAAATTATTATTATTATCAGCTTTAATATCATATTAATTATTGTATTCTACATTAATTTAAAATAAATGACGACAACTGCAGCTAAGTTCAATGTAGCATATTTTAAATTGATCTCATTCTTAATTATTATAATACAAATATTATTTTACGATGATAATAAAATTGTTTAAATTGTGGAATCGAGAATACTATAAACTGTAACGCTTGATTAGCCGTCACCGACTTAACGTAGGTATTACACGGTTTTAAAACCTTCTTCTTGTTACGAAAACATTAATATTAAACGAATACGATAATTCTGAGGATTTCCGACTCTACACAATGTACAATAGTAAGACCGTTTAAATATATAACCATTCAAAATAGGTACCCTTTAGGCCTTTAATACAGAGCCATACAAAACACCACAACTACGTCTCTAAAATTTGTACTCAAACGAACTGATTAAAACCGAAGCGTATACAAAATTATAGTTACCTATATTTTGATAACATTATAATATGATATTAAGTACATTACCTATTAGATACATTGAAAATACATAATAAATATATTTTTGTATACATAATATTACAGCGCAGGCGCCTACAATTATATATAGCCATATATTATATAGGTCATTTCGTGTACTTACCTCATAATATTGCATTCAAACTAAAAAAAAATCTTTTAATTTAAAACAAGTGTAGTAACAAATTATTTAGAGAAATTAATTGATGATTAGACTACGAGGATAGTACCTATAATTTATTATTATTTTATTAAGTCATAATAGAAATTGGATCTATAGAGATGACATATCTACCTATGAATTGTGAACAAAACAAGTCACGCGTATATTATTTTGTGGGCAATACAATAATGTGCACGTGAAATTCGTTAACAACTCTTCACTAAAGCATAATATTGAGTTTCAGTCTAAGTTTTTGTCATTATAATATATATTATGTGTTTTTGTTGTACCTATATAATATATTATAACCACGATATGTATAATATAGTTAGTGCAATGTTTTGCACTCGTCGTGTATTAATATACCCACTGCATAATTTAAGTATATTTAATTTTGTTTTTCAATAGCTCACGTTCTATAGCCTACCAATGTACACAATATTAGAATATAAAAATTTTTAAATTATACAATGCAAACATCGAAGTAAACATTCGTGTTTAAAGTTTATAGCATTAAAATAATAATATTTTACAATATAATCATACTACCAGATATCCTCATGTCTATATTATACATTATGGATAATTATTAATATTATACACCTATCCAATTTTATTTTCTATAACATTATATCGTATTATATTTTTAATGTCATAATATTAGTCTTGTGTCCATACGCGTTCAGATTTTAAGCAGATTATTTTTTGTAATTATGTGAAAATATTTGCATATTATGCTCTCGGTCCAAACCAAAAATCATATAATCATACAATATAATAATATATACACAACAGAAACTAAAATAACTGTGCATCATCATTCATCCGCTAAAGCTCTATAAATTATCTACTAATCAATAGGTCCTTTGTTGAGTCGCCACACAGGCATGTCAGCGAATAAACAATTAGCAGTGTTTACAGTAATCATCGATAACGTTTAAACAAACGAAATCTGTTTTTGCTCACCGGATGTAGTCAAAGATAAATATTTGAGTGAGCTTATGGTCTTAGGAAAATATACTCAACGTTATCGACATATTTTAATTTTATGATCGATGAAAATAAATTCGATTGTTGGCGTAGTGCGTAAAACCAAAACTGATAAATGCATGCACAAAATAGTATACCTATTATAACGAGTCCAAACAAAAAATATATAATAAACGACATTTGGTTTTAATTTATTTTGAACTACCATCGTTTAAAAAAAAAAAAAAATAGGCTTCATAAGCTTTTAAATGGAATATTAATAGTGAAATAAAAAGGTCTTGAGCATTACACATTTTTTATAATTTTGTTTAAAATTCAAAAAGTTTCGATTTTATAAAAACTGTGTACGGCCTATATCCATGTAAATAAAAATTTAAATCGTTAAACTTTACATCATTAGTTTTGTATGACAAAAGTTTTGTACAGTAAAATAACTTTCAGAACTATTATAACCCTTTTAGTACAATATAAATAGCAATACGTCCCTTTTAAGCTAACGTGCAATGTAACTCTTTGAAATTGCCCATTTAAGTTCATCGATGGGACATTATTAACTGATTATTTAATACAACCAATATTGGATTACCACGTTAAGTTTTGGGTACAGTAAATACCAAGTATGCACATAAGAATAATTCATGGCTATATCGGTTACATTTCATACATCAAACGTAGAAAATTACACATAATGTACCTACAGGGTGCCATTGAGGAGTCTAAATTGTATTTACATTTAAAAATCAATCATAATATCTGTGTATCAAATTTTGTTTTAAATTGTACATTTTTTCTTTTTTTCTTTCGTTAACTTATATTTTATATTGCAAACATTTTAATAATGTACATACAAATGTATTTTATTATACGAATGATGAGTAATACATTAATTAATTAAATAGTTCCAACTATATGGATTCCATTGCCAACTAACAATAGCTCAATTAAAGTGCCCGTCTAGTTTTATATTACCATTATTGTATTAGTGTGTAGATAAAATAAAAATGGTCGTAGATTCACTATTCAATAATAATATTATGTAAATAGAGTATTTTATTGTTGTTTCGTTTTAGTACGTTAAAGACGAATTATGTCATTTCGAATAAAAAACATTATCACATGGTACACCATGTTATTTTTTATTAGGTACCTAGCTATATATATATATATATAATAAACTATTCGAAAATAATAAGTACTTGCCTATGCAATGTATAACCACAGAAGCTATTGGAGTATAACTAGTTTTAATTATATTTTAGTATAATACTTTATAAACGACAAATCATGACACTTGATGATACGCCTCATAATATTATTAATCTTCGATGTGATAAATCAAAAACTGTATAGATATTATTGGTACCTGTCCCCCGCATGATAACTCAAATATAAAATGTTGTATATTATTATTTATTATATAAAGAACAGAGCACGACTATATAAACTTGACCCCGCCATGGTCAGTATCCATAATATTTAGTCTAACCAAACCAGTACTCACTAACATAAACATATATGATGAGTTAAAAAAACGTACACCAAAATCACTGTCGACCGTTAACCCGGTCCGACCTGAACGCAATCAATGAAAACCACAGCGTATTGCACAAGTAATTGATCAGTCGCACCCGTTTACAATACAAATACTCATTAAACCGTGGTCTATAGGTAAAGTGGAATTATCAAGGACATTTTCAATTTATTAATAGAACTATATGTCACAGGCAATCAGTTGATCCACGGCTGATATCTATAGTTGTAAGTAAATGTAAATTAGAGTGCTTTTCGATCAAATAATGGACACAATAAAAGCCTTGACCGACAGCGTGACGGAGGTTCAAAGATCCGCGTGCAGTGGAGAGCAGCAAGAAAGGCCAATGCAGAACTAGCTACGGAAATGAAAACGGAAAGTCCTGCGAAAGGATGTAGTGTGGATACAGTGTGGGTGAGGGTGAAAAGAGATGAGGGTGCAATCACCCGGTTTTCGTCAGCGCAAAGGTCGCCTAATCAGTATGTTCATTTGTTGCACGGGCACGCTGGCTGTCACTCGCACACATCCCCGAGCAGCACACGAGAGAGCTGCTGCAGTATGTATAAGGAAAGAAAATAAATGCGAAATGGACAAAGACATAAACGAAAAGATCACTGCCAAATCGGTTATCTTTTAAAAAGATATTGCACGATGAAATAGAGAAGAAAAAATCCTTTGCTTTCTATTTTTTTTATTTTTTATTTTTTTTTTTTAGTTTATACATCGCTTTCCTTAAAGATTATATCACGCAAACGAATCTTCTTATACATTTTCCTTTATGCTTATAGGGGCTTTGGAAAACCCGGGAGGATCGTTCGGAATTTAAATGAGACGAGATTTCTAACGAAATACTTATTTTTTCGTCCAGCATGTGTCTCAATCTGTAATGAACTGTTGGAAAATTATAACCCTACTACGAGAAACTGACAACGTACAGTTCTTTAGAAACTCGTTTAAATACAACCAGCTCATCGTTTGTTCTTTACAAGAATTACCGTTCCTAATCAGCGTAATCATTCCATAATGACATTTAATACAGGACATCAACGATCAACCTTTCATTTTTATGAGCTCTAACATGAATTTTTTTACAAGTGGCCTAATGACGGATGGCTGGAATAAGACTTCAAACATGATAAATATTGATGAAAAAATGAAACAGCTTAATGACGATCCATTTACGTTTTCGAATTTTTGTTTTTTGTTATCCATAAATAATACAGAAGATTAATAATTTAATATTATACTTCACCACTAGATTATTACGTAGGTACTTAATCGAATAAAAAGTATTACAACATTGCATTGCATTACTTATAATTTAAACAGTAATCTATAATCTATATCTTTATTTATTTATAATATTATAATTTCCAGTAAAGTAATGCCAGAAAAGCAGAATATTTTACTTCACCTGTAGGGGTTGTTAAAAGAAAAAATATAGATCTATTAAAATATAATGATAATAATATAATTAACGACTCTGGAATAAGCTTTCTTAAATTTAATTGATAAGTATTTAAAATAAATGAAAGACACTATTCGCAACAGTATCATTAATCCAACTTGATTTACAATATGATTAGGTAGGTATATTTATTATATTACTCTAATTTATTATTTCAGTATACACATAGATTATTTAATGTATAATAATTATCATATTTGTTAAATTAATTAAATTACGTTTTAAAAATACTAATATACTGCACTTTTCTTATAAAGGATTTAGGTTTTATAATTATGATTTAATTTTACAATGTAATATTGTTAAAATTATACGATTCAATATGAATATATTTATTTTCAAAAACCAATATAACTGAACTAAATAAACTAAAGTTAAAATTTTATTTTTGGTTATACAATATTATTTTAGAATAGTTTAACAGACGAAACTTTTAGATTCAACAAATTAAATAAATTACAATAAATTTTGTTTACTCATTTACTAAACACACCTCGTACAATCTAAATGAAACATACGAAACGGTTTCACTAATCAATATGGGCTATTGCAAAATAGATATATTATTAAATAACTAAAAATAGATTTTGCATTTTTAATTTTTAATTTTAATTTTTTACCAAATGATGCAGATAATCGGTTTACAAAAGCACATTTTTGGAAAACACTTTTCAAAACAAGAAAAGTATCGTTCAAATCCTGAATTTGTTATAAAATAAACACAGGTCTTTAAAAAGAGTTTTTTCACTCTGATTTCTACAGTATAGTGACAATAAAATGCATTAATTCAAATTAAAGCTATAATATATCAATGTAATAATTAATAAGAAAGATTGATGTGAGCTTAAGTAAGTAAATTATAGATAATACTCTTTATGGCTCTAATAATGTGGGTCAAGCTTTTCTGAAAAATAAAGGTTTTAAATTGAAGAAAAAATAATTATTTTGTTGTAAGTTATATTCTGTTATTATTAGACATATTTATAATTTTCAGCTTTTAATAATAAATTACAACTTGAAAAATATAACGTCGACTCCATTTTTCTAATTCCAAATCATAAATTATTTTACTCAATTCAATGTAATTAAATTTTAATTGTTTAATGACAATCAATTGCTTTCGAATATAAAGATATATCATCCGTTGAACGTAGTTTAATGAAATGTTTCTTCAACATCTATGTTTAATACTTATTAATTAATAATAATTAACTGAAAATATTTTATCTTTAATATTCTGTACAATATTATTGTATAATAATATTTAGCTACGTAAATATAGACTTATTTGACCAATTATTAACTTGACAGATTTCAAATTACAACAATAATTATTATTATTAATTGTTCATAGTTGTTACTTGTTATAAATAATAACCATTGTATGCCATTGTCGACCACAGTTACGCTGTAGTTGAAGTGCTTATAAGTGAAATATAATATATTGTGGTATAATATAATATGATTATGAATACTATAATGCATATTAATACTTAAAATGTACATGTTACGTGACTAATAACAAGGTTTTACTTGGACTTTAAAAATCTATACAACACCTAGGCGATATAGATGAGCAATGCCTATACACATAATTATATTCTCATACAATAAATTTTGAGCAACACTGTTTCGTTGTTTAGAAAACGTCACTATATTCCTATAGGTACAAGAAAATATCTCTGAATAAAAATATGGGTGACAGATATTATGCTTCCTACTTTATTAACGATCCACTAGCAAGGAAACGCATTTCATCCGATGGCACTTCGAGGAGCTCGTTAATAACTCGTTTCGCCGAAATTTTGTCGCACTGCTCACTACACTAAAGTATAAGACTCGCGTTCGGCGATACTAAAAAAATTTGATTGACAATTTTGAATCAGATAGTGGCGGGAGACAGGCTGAGATAATAGAAGGTAAATTATGTTGCCATTTGACAATATTGACCAACTAAAAATGTTATAGCTACCAAGAGTGTATCACATAATTATATAATTATATGGAAGACGTCGGACGTCTCAACCGATATTACCATGGTTGTCGGCAAATGGAAAACAGTGTGTTTATAGAACTTTCTAGCTGTCAAATATGAAAGCTGACAGGTTCAAAAATTTGTCATCGAATTTCGGTGAAGTTCTAAATCCGCTTAACTGATCTAACTTTTAAACGTAACCTAACCAATTCGGGTAAGGAAGACCGCATCAGCTTTTATTTTAAGGTTAGATTTACGACTGTCATTCTTATGGATCAGTCATTGAGGCTATTTTCTCGGATATAAATGTTCACAATTTTGTTTTTGTTTTTTATTTCCGAACATTTTGAACATTAACCAAAAATTTAGCGTTGCTATGTAGAGTATGTTCTTATTATTTTTGAGTATATTTTGTACTATATAATGGATAATATAATATAACAATTAATACACAGTGTCGTGAAGTGGCTGAAAATTAATATTATATATATATATGATATATGATTTTTCATACTTAAATGTTATCATAAAATTACAACTTATTCTGCACAATTAAAAATGCTCATAAACATATTTATGCTCAGCTGATAGGACTAGTTATCCGCTGATGGTTAAAAATATTCTAATATTTAGTTTATGTACAAATTTGGTTTATGTCCAGGTTAGGTCCACCTAGATTTTGACCAAAAAGCCAGTTTAAAATAGTTAGCCTGATTCACCACAACAAATGATATTAGCGACATGCTACAGTGGAATAGCAATAAAAACTATGATACTATCATATCTGTAGATTTATTTTATTAGGTTTCATATGGTACGTATCGGCTATTGCTCGTTGTGATGTTATCTGTAAACTTATTTAATGGTAAGTATAAGATAGTATTATAGGTACTCTTTTGGCATCCATCAATACATTATTATTATTACTATGTTATAATATATATAACTGAAAAACTATTCAAATAATGATCATGATTTTAGTTTGTAGTTATATTTTACTGCTTTAGGTGCTGCAACAAAATGTATTCCAACATATTTTATTTTTTTCGTCATTATGGAATTGTTTGAAGTCGGAAAAAAATCAGGACTTACTTGCAGTGAATAATTATATTTACAGAATCGACCGAAAACGTGGAGGCAACGAATATTACAATAATGTGTGGATAATTGAGGTAGTCCTGCAATACTAAAATATTTAAACGTTATAGTTATGTCTAAGCCACATAATCATGGCCTGAACACATGGCCATGAATTGGCAGAACGAGATTTCCGAAATAAATTAAAGGTAAATAATTATATTAAATATTATCATTTATAAAGCATATTCATATTTTATAAGCAATGGCATGCAAGTAAAGTGATTTTCATTGATCACACTTCAATAAATAATTTAAATAAATTGTTATGTATAATTTTTATTATGGTAATGAGTAATGACTATATGATATTACCATAATTTTATATTTTGACTATGTGTAATTTATTTACTATTTTATATTTTTGTATTGTATGCTATTTATATATTTTGTCAACGTTTATGTTGTCAAATTGAATGTCAGCAAACTGGGTGTCGGAGAACTGGAAATACACCTACACATTTAAGCCCTTGAGGGGTATGCGAATTAGACAATTACTATTTTGTAGCATACTAACAATACAAAAACCATCCTAAAAACGTGCACATCATAATATTATATAAACTCTTTAGGGATAATGTTGAAAATTGTTGGGACCCCTATTTGTGTAATTACAACTTTGAACTTTGTCATTCAAACTTGACAGTTGCATATCATAACTATGTTGGAACCTTCCTACAAAAGATAAAACCCACATTCTTTTTGTTCGACCTGGTACCTGTATAGTGTACATATAAATTATATACATTGGAAATAAACCTCAGAGAACATAACAGTTGTATACAATACACACATTATGAAAAAAATGATCGAATAACGGACACTGACCTTTAAAGTGGAAAAAGAACGTCGAGTTCCGGAGCCTTTCCAAGATCGGTTCCACAGCGCCGAACGTGAGCGTTTGCAGGTTGTTGTATCTGATGTCAATGAACTTCAGCTTTTCGAGACTATGGAAAGTGCGGTCGTCGATAGCGGTCAATCGGTTTTCCGCCAAGATCAGTCGCTGGAGGCTGGGCAGTCCGGAAAATCCCCTGCCGTCGATCGTCTTTATGACGTTGTCTTCCAGCACGAGCTCTTCAAGGCACAACAACTCGGCGAATGCATCCGGGCCCACCCGGTCCAAGTGGTTGGCCCGCATGTCCAGCCGTTTTACTGATACCAATCCGAGGAACACATACCTGGACAACGATCCTGTCAACCTGTTGTCGGACAGGTCGAGCTCTTCAAGCTTTCGCAATTGCTCGAACGCCCCCTCGGCAATGTAGCTGATGTTGTTCCGGTCCATGTACAGCTTCCGGAGCGATGGAAGCCGGGCGAACACGTCGTTGCTGATGCTCTCGATGGCGTTGTCGCCGAGCGTGACCACGCGCAGGTCCTCCATGTACGCGATCGAGTCCCGGGCCAGCTGCACGATGTTGTTCCGGACCAGGGCCAGGTCCTGCAATCGAGACAGGTTGGCGAACGCGTGCGAGTGCACAGTCCCGATGTCTGCATACACGATCTCCAGTGTCCGGAGCTCGGGCATCGAGGCCAGCGCCTCGGTGGGCACGAACGACAACGTCTTGGACGAGGTGCCACGCACGTTAAACGTCAGCTTGGTCACGTTGGACTGCGACCTGAACTCTCGCCATACTGCCGAATCGCGGGGTTCGCCGTCGTTGAACACCCAACAGTCGGCCGACGTGGCCGCGAGCGACTTCGAGTCGTCGCAGTAACAATACAAGTTGATAGTGGTCTTCTGTTCGAGCGAGCACACGTTTATGTGGGCGCCGACACCGCCCACGCCGTTCTTGTCGTCGTCGGGGTAGCTGCGCACTCCCGGCCTTTGATTTTTCACTCTCCGGTTTGACACGTAACCATAGTTGTCGTTCACCAGGACTGCAAATACCAACCACAGGACCACGAACTGTTGTCGACTCGCCATCTCAAAAATCTGCGGGAAAAGAAAAATCATAAGTTTTGTAGAACAAGCATATAATATTATTATTGTTTTCCATCTGCAGCTGCAGTATACAACACTACGTTGGTCGGTTTACGAGTAAAGAGATATCGGTGGTATATGTGCTTTGACAACTGTAATATATTGTCCTCGCCTGTCGATCGACCCGTCGACGCACTTCCGAGAACCTCAGCTACTCGATGAGCGCGGTGTACGGAAAAATGGATTCCCGATGACATAATACGCCAGCCGCGATGGCTTTTAAACGGTTTATGCGGTATAACTCTTATATATAATTTTCTTTAAGTGGCTGTTGTCACGACACAATATTTGTTTTCCCTAAATATTAGTATATATGAGTATTATATACTTGCACAGGGGTACCTACCCCCCAACGACGTTTAAATAGGGTTTCCTGTCGTGCGAACGACTCACGAATAATTCACGAACAACGGCGATGACATAATAATGAAATATTTATATATAATACTCGTTTCTTATGGTATATACGACGAATCGATAGAGTATTACCTTACGGACGGCATATTTTATATTTCATATATTATATTGGCTTTCATTTTGTCCGTGTGTGTTTTGCCCCTTGACGTGTCAGAAAACTACCATATATACTGCAAACGCCACTGTGCATATATAGCTAACGGGTGGGGTATTATACGTATATATATATATACAATATACATTTTATATGGATTATGGGTTGCCTTTTTTTCTCTTTTTTATGCACTTCCACTCACACCCCTTCCCCCTACCCTACCTCGCGCATATACAATTGACCGCAGGCCTTCCTCATACAAAAGGAATTGTTGGCCATTCCGTGAGCAGTTCACCGTTCATATAGTGTGTGTATGTGTGTGAGTGTGTATACACGTGCTCATTCAATATTGAAATGTCCATTGTGCTTTACGTGCTCCCCACGCGGTTCGTATACGTACACTGTTTATTTTAATATTGCAAGCGTTTCGCCTTTGGCAGGAATAAAAAAGAATTCACCGAGTTTGCATGGGCGAAACGCACGAGTCGACCATAATTCATGCGCTTGTAAACGTCTCGGGATTCGCACCGTTGCTCCGTGATGTGTCTATAAACCACTATAGCTACGAAGTAGGTGCACCAGCTATTAGGTACCTATAATAGTAAGACTTGGTGTGTAATATTTGTTTTGACTTTTTGAAAATTCACCCCCTCCCCACTACCACTGTTTACACCGAATTACATTATATATTACACGATTGGAAAAATCTTAATTAGATGGGCGTCACCGGCACAAGTGTTCCCCCCTAAGTGGGCGTGGTTGTCATCGTATTGTAACCCGAGGGTTCTCTACTGCAGCAGAACGGTACCGGCAGTGAACGGGGAAGAACAGTAATTGGAAAACGATTCAATTATCATTTGGCTAGACACCGTACACAGACTTCTCACACAGTGATTCCGCTATGGCGTTTCCGCGAAATCAACTCGTAAAATGTCAAATCACTTCTCCGACAGAACCAACAGAACGAAACATAAATGTTTACCTTAATATAATAAATTAATAAATTACAAATAGCCTCTACCGACGTAGTCATACCAGCTTGTATGCGATTAAATGTATTTATTAAAATTAACACGTTCTTTTTCACTCGACTTGTGTACTATACACACACCTATATTAATAAAATGTGTTAATCATAAAAAAACCTATATGTATTATATTACATACATTATATACAGAACTTGAACTTTAGGCGAACGTGGGAAAGGGAGGCGGAGTCCCTCTTATATAATTAAAATATCTGAAGTATCAATAAGACATTTAAATATTCTGGTACGAAATTTTTTTTACACACACTTTTGCAACTACCTTCTAATTTTTAACTGCAATTCAAGCAATGATTACACCGAGTAATACAAATTTGTTATTATATTTCAAACAAAATCCAAATAATAAATTATGGATGTATATGCGCCTATATAATATATAATATGATATAATATTTAAATTTGACAGTATGACCACGATAATTGTCAGCCGGCATTTTTACATAAAATCCTAGTCAAACCGAAGCCTAGACCATTATGATATTATAGTAAGAGCGAGATAGTTTAAAACAACGGCGGCGTAAAATAAGTATCATTTAGGTATACAGCAGTACATTTTATGGCAATATTTTAACCTATAAACTACGCGAAGTATCAACGGCACAATATAATACCGTTACGAGTTTGAATAATTATTTATAGTGCGGTAAACTTTGTATTTTAACACGGTATTATATTATTATTATAAGAATATTAAGAGTAAAAAATTATAAAACAAATTAATACTAAATATTATGTACGCATATTAGGTAGTTCTTATCAAACATAGTTGGAAGATAACAAAGTGACAAGTGTTCATTATTATAATATTATTATGTTGAAATTGTCCCTGTACTTTTCCGTTTTAATCTCTGATTGTATGTAAAAATGAATCGTATACAAAAAATTGTACTCAAATAAAGTAAAACGAGAACAATCCGTTTTTATGAAATCGATTATTTACTTTTTATTCAGTTATAATGTAACTGTCCAAACTTTTATTGTACCGAAGACACTTATTTTTCATGACTGAGATTTACGGAACATATAAATAAAATAACTTTGTTTTGATTATAAAAGACATATACGATGTACACTATACAGTCTAAAACTATCCGATATACGTGTAGTAATATTATTATATCTTCAAAAATCCTACATAACAAACGAAATTGTTTGTAATGTCTTATAGAACAATAGTTTAAAAAAACATGTTTTCATTCGATTTTTATAAGCTTATTGTACAACAGTTCCAAATGCATTTACTTGAGCTTTATAAATTAAAAAATTGAACTATATAATTTAATTGAAAATCATAACATAATATATATCACGTAGTAATAAAAATAGCCAATGTTTCGTGCGCACTTAGAAATAATAGAAAATAATATATTATATACAAAAATATCACAAATGTTATTTACTTTTTAGAGTGAAAATATATTATCATAATTTTACTTTATTAGAATAAATGTTAGTTAAATTGTTTATAAATTAGAAGTTTTTATTTCTCTTACACTATATAAACTTTGTTAAAAGTTATATTATATATTATAATATATTAGTATTTGTAAAAAAAATGAATACAAGCTATATGAAAACGTATTGGTTCAATGTCACACATCACAAATTTTAAAGAAATACTCTAACCATTTAAGATAAGCCAAAAACTTAAGACAAGGAGTAAAAATTTGAATGTTTTTAAAAGCATATTGATATGAGTAAAATTAAGGACTTAATGCCCTAAAAATGATTATAATTATATGCATACAATTATATCCAAAAATATACAAAAACGTTTAAATATGTATAAAAAACGATAAATTTAAATTGACATGCATGTATTCACTAACAGATATATCTCTACATTAGCTGTACAAAAAAAATGAGAAAAGACTAACCACGTGTCGAGTAATTGCTTTTACATCCAATTTAAAAAAATATATAATAATATATTTAAATATTAAACAGAAATTACAGTAAAATCACAAAAATTAATTGTAAGAAAGTATAGATAGATCTATTTACTTAAATAATACAATATTACAACACGGATTAGAATTTATAATACACTTATTATAATTATTATAACTTACAAATTATTAATTTTTCTTTGTTATGGATACTTGATAAAAATCAACTTAATTCGAAACACTAAAAAAAGAAAATAATTTTGTATGATTGTTATTTATTATAACATTTATTTTGAATATGAACTAGGAGGAACATTGTCATGATATGTAAAAATGTTACAGTTGCACGTATTACAAAAGATAGACGTTAAATAATTAAGTTACGTACTAGTATGTTATATTATTAGTTATAATAATACAACTACAGTCATACAAGCTAGTTAGAAAAAGGTACGCATTGAGATTATTTAAAGATTAAAAATTTTGATTCATTTTTATTATGTCACAAATTAGATATCACAAATTAACTAAGTTTCTAATAATTTATTTATTAAAATTTAAATAGTATTCGTCCTCACTTAAAAGCATTATAAGGGTACAAACATTTGTAACAATAATTGTATTTTAATTATAATTGTTGAAACTAATTGTATATACAAAGTTTAAATAAAAAAATAATATTAAAAAAAAAAGGGTACAAACATTGGCATATCAATTGTTTGAGCTTCTATAAATACTTACAATTATTTTACAAGTATTAACTGTTAACCAAAATATATAATAAATTCTTACAAATAATTTTCGTATCTTTAAATTGAGACGATAAAACCTATTTGGATTTTAAAACATACTCTAAATTCTTTAAATGTCTTTTATTTTTATTGTTTATTTTTAATATAACAAGCAATAGCTTATTTATAATAAGAAGTACTTAATTAAATATGTTAATTCTTGCAATTGCAGTCACTAAACGATTTTAAACTATTTTTATTTTAGGTCAATGAGTCAATGGTCTCAAATACTATATAATAAAATGTTAAAAACGTTTAGTACTCTTATTTAATTAATTGTTCTATTTATCTTACTCTACAGTTCATAATATAATATTCTAATCCCGACTCGTATAGCAATTATTAACAAAGACCAATAATATAGTTATTGGACGATCATTTATATCAATATAATTTATATAGTCATATTCTAAATGGGATCTATAATACACATTATAATATATGAAAGCAATAAAAAATCGTTCGTAAGAAAAAAAATTGAACTTGTCATCAGATAATGCAAGGGGGCGAGGTAGTATTCCATACGCATGTACATATAATATTGTTTCCTCTAAAAATACTCATAAGAAGGGGTCGGCTACCCTCATAAAGGGTCGTCCTCCACCTACACCGTTATTATAACCAGTGTATGCAAATTGTATTATGTTAGTAAAGCAGCACCGACAGCAGTATATAGTAACAATCAGAAAACGGTAACAGTTGGGTCGTGTATGGAGGTTGGTTTAATTCGTACAAGCTCTATTTTTGGGGGGTGAAGGCGCGTTGTGACGTTAATATTCTGAATACACTTTGTAGGGAAACGGTCGATTTTTCTCAAGACCTTTAAAGTAGGAAAAAGAGAAGGGTGTTTAATATTTTATTTGCAGTGGAATGAAAAATCATTAGACTCTCTCTCTCTCGCCATTTTCATTCCTCTTTTACTCCTTTCGTCTATCTCTCTCACACACACCACGCACACACACACACACACACACACACACACATATATATATATATATACTAAATATCAGTGTACATTATAACTTAATTCATACTAAAAAATTCGAGGACATTTTCCGACTGC
>PVMI01002777.1:12984-25123 GCA_008528875.1 Aulacorthum solani | reverse complement strand
TCCACACATAAATCTCAAAAATTCGAAAATATAATCTTTAATTATATTTAAAAATCAGAATTTGAGTAAATCATTCAAATAATTATAGTAAATCAAGTAAAAATTGGGTGTGATCATGTCTGGTCACCTTTTATATGCACATTTTTTTTTTAAAAACAAGTCTTATTTATCGTTTAACTAAAATTTTCGGTGGACACGGTTTTTATCAGAAACATTAAAATAATAAGAATTATTTTATATAAAACAGATATAACAATAACTAATGATATTTATCATTGTTTTTTAAACATTTTTGTAAATACTATTTTAATTTTTAACCCATTTTTCATGGGATTACACACACGTGTATACACGTATATTGCAAGAACGTTTTAACAAGCCAAAATCGAAATGAATCCATCAAACCTTGATTGTACGTATAGTTGTACAAAATAGTGACGTCATGTAAAGGTACACGCGTTTTGCTGTTGAACAACTATACTCGGGCGCTGATGCGGCGGAAGTCCAAGAGGGTTTCCTGCAAATTATGCGTATAAATCAATAACTGAAGGGAAAATGCATCTTTTTTTACTCCTAAGTTCCTGTGTACGATTCATGAAATCGTTTCCTATAGATAATTAGATATACATTGGGTTTTTCGAAAAAAATATCATTCGTACCTCATAATATGATATATCCTTACGGTCTACGATTTCTTCCAAACATCTGGTTATATTATGTAACTCACATCATGTCAAAACTTAGCTAAGTGCCTTCCCATACAGTTATTCAGTCTCCCCTATACGCACTATAAATTATTCTCAGTCATATGAGTTTTAGAGATTTGTATTCTTCGCTCGTTGACAAAATATTATTTTACGTAATTTCTTAATACATTTGTCAGTTTGTCACTTACTATTATAAAAGTATTCCTGCGACGAGTCACGAGTGCCATAAAAGCATCTACTGTATAATAATTAATACTGATATTGTAATAATATAATCAACGCTGATGGTACCGTAGTATAAAGTATAAAATATATATTATTAGTATGAATATTATTACGATATGTCATATTGTGATTATATAACCATAGTATAATATTCGAAGTATATTTACAAATGTATATGTACGAGACGTTTCACAACAACGTCAATGCAAAACCATACAATTCCGTCGTTGTGATTCCGGTTGGATTTGTTTATGATATAGCTTTTAACGCCATACGTATTTTAGATGTATAGGTATACTTTCAGATTTTATTACCAAATGAAAATAAAACTGTGAAAATCGTGCACGGAAAAAACAAATTGTAAAATAACAAATAGGTCGTATCTGACCATAATGCACTATAGGTAATGCTTTGAGAGTGTTTCTAAAAATGATTGAAATTTAAAACGTCACGAGTGGATGACTGCCGATTTGAAATGGTTGGTATATTCTACAGAATGGTATGAACGTTGGTCGTTATATCTACGATTTATTTGTCAAGCTAAAACTACAATACAATCTTCTGTTGCAGAAAGTTCAATAATGATAAAAAAAAAAAAAAACCAGAAAACTCGTGACGAGTATTGGACAGATGTCAATTCTCTTTTCTGTATTCTCCTTGCCGACGTCAATTTTTACCCATCATAGTTGAAGAATACGAAGTTCGAAAAATGTCAACAAATAGGTAAATAATATTCAAACATTATCAGGCATAGTATATATAACCAGGAGCATAATAATATTATACCACGATGTATTTTGACGCATAAGTATGTACGTATTGTTTATCATTTGGGATTTTTTAAAATACGAGTTATTCTTAAATATATAAGCACTTAATAGGTGTATTATTGGTAAATTTATGTATACCATTTCAATACTACAAACTAAACCTGCAGAATACAGCTCAGACTGAAGTGTTTTTGTCTTCTCTGGACGTCAACAATTTTGCTAAACGATAAAATTTGTTTCTGTTCTGATAAATAGCTACAAAATCGAAAGAAAAATAAACAATAATAATTATTATAACGAGTGTCGTTCACATACATTACACAATAAAACATATTATAACAAATACGTATAATATTGTAGATAGAAAATATAGAATATTTAATTTCCCACTTGTCTTTTTATCGCTTGGATTGTATCAATGCTGGATTGGAAGTAGGGTTATGAGTATGAAATAATTCAAACTTGAAACTTTTACCCTTTTTGAAATATTGAACAATTTATTATGATATAAAAATTAATATCATAATACATTTTTTTTTAAATTGTGTGTTTTTTGGTATATTTTGTAAAATCATAACTTAATGGTCAGCCTGATTTCACACCTAATTAGTCATTATCAGTATTTAATTCCTGATCACGATGTACAGAAGATATGTATAAGATAGACCATTGTCATATAATTTGTATAATGTAAGCAGTATTTCTACATTCATATTTCTAGATTTCTAGATTTCTAGATTTATCCACTTCAAACTTAACTAAGTAAGTGCTTCTACTTCTATTTCCTACTATAGTTTTAAATTAAATTTAAATTAAATTTTTTATTTTTCACCAAAATGAATAAATTAAATTAAATTCATGAAATCTTAAAACTCTAGCAAGTTAGAAGTACCTATTGATTTCAATTCAATTTTTATTTATTAACGACATAAGTACTGGATAATTATTATATACGACAGTGATGCAGCAAATTATACAATGTTCGAAAAATGTTGTATACTGTACTTACATGGATGTAATAATACTAGCCTAGTACAGTGAAAACCTCTTTTTAAGTAATTATTTTATAAATTACATATTAACCGGACGCTGGATTTTGCATAAGTACCTTTTCCACACGCTAGAATTGCCGACGACAATATCATATAATATTATGTCTCTTACACTATATTATAATAGGTTATTATAGAGCCGGGTGTTAAACTAAAAGCTACCAAGTGTCATTTAATTTTCTAAATTGAGTTTTTTCCATATTATTCGAAAATTGTTATCTTTAAAAAGACACAATTTCCGTAACTTTTCACGCTGATCGAATAAAAAGTTATGCACAAAGAACATCAAAAGCCCATGACAAAATGTACGTACGATTACATTAAGTCTGCAAAATTTAGAAAAAGGCACTCGCTGCAGCCTCTCGACGGAACAAACGAGATCTAATGAAGTAGGTCACGTACTGTATTATAAAATATATAATATAGACATGGTGACGGAGAACCTATCGCAACAGCCTGCTCAGGGTGCCGATAATCTGCATCACTGCAATCTTCGAAGCCCATTTGGAAAATATTTTTAGATCGACACCAGTTTCGTGTAAAGCTTTCGCACTTGGCACGCAGACATTATATTTATGCAGTTATAAGAGTTAGGCATGGCACACCATAGCTCGACGCCATACCGTTCGATCTGCAAAGTCGAGTCTTGTACAGTGTACACCAGTCGTCTATACTGAGGTAAATTTCATATTCGGACACCCTCGGGCTACGACGCTACCTATACGTATATATGTGTAGCGTACGTGTATATCGGGTGCAAAACCACCGTCACCGACCAGCGGACAAGTGGCCGCTGCAATTCGGAGGTACATAAGCACGACCGTAATCCACTTGAGATAACACTGCGATGAACAAGACGACAACCTTTCGTGGTGCTGCAGGCGGTATGGTTTCGACGCTCACGAAATCCGATTTAAATCTCTATCGATCGCCTTTTGGTGGTTAATAATAATAATAGGTACCCGATCTATAACATATAGTCTATATATGTCATTCCTTATGCCTGATATCGAATTTAACAAAGAATACCTATCGTATTGCACCGCAGTATTTGTTAAGATCGATAAGACGGCGTTATGTTAGACTAGGTAAAATTTCTCACAGGCTTCTTAAGCTATTAATTCACGCACTTATACCGATTATATAATAATTAGTCGTGATATTAAATGTTTATTAGACAAAATCGAATAATAGGGGTCTAAATGGTGACATAAAAAATACAATTATAATATTTGACGTTGTTTTTGATTTAAAATCATGGTATCATACACGTGGATAATAATGTTTTTATTAAAAGCTTAAACATATAATATTTTAGTTTTTATTCATAACAAAATGAAGTTATTACATCAAACTTAATATATATTTTAAATATTATACATAGTATATGAACAAATTGGACCAGGGTGAATGAGATCCCATAAATATGGTAACAAGATAGATCTATTTACCCATGGTGGTTTTACATAACAAGTCGAGGGAGGTTTTCGATTTTAAGGGCCTGCTAGGTACCTATAAATTCTTATCAGAATGGTTACCGGGATCTCGATAACCCTTGATCGATTTACTATCGGCAGTATACAAATTTGATATGGATGCCTAAGGACTCTGATTTACGCAAGTACAGATATTGCACCCCCAAATTCTGCAGGGAGCTTCCCAAACTGCAAAATATTATTTTCTTATCAAATTGTATTATTTTATTTTAACTATACAAATTGTATTATTTTATTTATTATAATTTAAAATGTTTCAGCACATTTAGTGCTATTATAAGTATTTGAGCATTATATAAAATAAATTGTTAAATTAATAAGTTATTATTCCATTTTTATTCAAGACTGCAAATTAATTAATTTTTATTTAAATTATATTAAAATATCAAAATATTTTTAATGTTTTAATGTAGTATAACTGTGTAATATTAATTAATTAGTTATATATTATTTAGTTTATATTATCTTCATTATCTTTAATTTAAAAAAAAAAAACAATATTAACTAAATTGTATTTATGGTATTTAGATAAAATAATGTACAAATATCTTATGAGTTGTGGTACCTAGATACTTTACACATTTTTGTAGCGAAACTTTTTCAGGCGCTGTGGCGTAAGTCATTTTCATAGACTCAGCCGTTACGAACAAAAAGCGCTACTTGCGTGACTTACTCGACACTAGGATTTCTTTGGTAATAAATAATAATATTAATTTGTCTATAATTACTTGGCATTCCCCTAAGTACCTAAATTCACTTTCTTAACAGAAAAGAAGCTGAAGTAAAAAAAGGAAGCATTTTTACTGTCACAAAAGGTGATAACAGTCACAAAAAACACTCGTTATAAAATCAATTATTCAACGCTCTTCTCAGAATCTAAAAACATTTTTAGTTAATATTTTTTTAAGTACATTTTTCGGTTAAAAGGTATTTTTATCTATTTTTTTAGAGCATTTTTGTGAGTTTTTAATTTGTAGGAAATTTATATTCGAGCCTTACTAATGACCTTTTTTATGGTATTAAAAATTTAAACATACTTTAAAATGCTTATTTTTCGTACATTTTGTTGAGGGTACTTCATAGATCATCCTTTCACATCATTCAAAATGTATGTACATTATACACCCGACTGCGATGGATGTCCTGGAACGATTTTTCGACTACCGATGGTATGATAATTTTAATCATTAAACATAATTAATCTATATATTTTACTATTTCGACACATCTGTATTATATTTTAGCAACAAATTTGGAGTTGACTATTTTTACGGTCATCATTTATGCAGTGTACTTAATATATTACGTGCTTATACAAACACAAACATTGTGTTGATTCAAAAACAGTTAGATAGAACTATATTTTTTTGTTCAAATAATTACAGTATAGGTACTAGCATTGATTAAAATATAAACTCTTAATCAATGATAATAGGCACACCTATACACACAATACATTATTAATTTATATGGGGAGTGTTAAAAATTTAAATCATCGATTCATTTTATAATACAATATGCATGGCTTCTGTTTCTACCTTAAAATGTGTACCTATGTGACCTAAAATTGAATACATTAATAAAAATAATATTGTCATTGAGATGAAATTTATTCATTTATGATCGTGAAGTCAGGAGTGTAAAACTATGTTTATAATGATATAGGTGGTTACCTACTATTATTTTAAGTAGGTGCATAAAAAAAAATTGTAAAAATATTATTTTCTAAACAACATAAATCAATAGTTAAATACGATGTAACAATACCAATCGTTTTCTTTTACGAGTGAAATATTTTAGTTAGTTAAAGTATTTTTGTCTGTTTAAATGTACAAACCTACTATTACAAATTATTTTATAACATAGGTAAGCTAAAAATGTTATTATTTTAAACATAGTTATACTGAACACAATAATATATTTTGGTAAATTACATGAAAAATGTGCATGCATTGATTTACCATTCCGATAAAGATAAACATTTCGCAACTCCATCTGTATAAGATTAAATAATAATAATTGATATCTGTAAATATCAAATTAACATATATATTATAGTATTATGTGAGTATAACACAATGTTATAATGTATCCAATTTAGTAACATTTAGATAATAGAAAAATTACGTTTCTAGAAAATCAAAAGTATGTTAAAAAACTATTACTTTGGTTTAAGTAATAAATAAGTAATAATACATTTTATTAAATTTTTTAGATTTTAAACTGAGCTGGTGATGCTACTACTTATTTTGGTTTCAAGGTTTTTTTAAGATGAGTTTTATGAAATCTATCTATACATATTTATATGTTTTTATGTAATTGAGTAGGTGCCTAAGTTTTTTAAATAAAAAAATGTTTGGTTTTCCATTAAAATAACGATTTATTTCAATACACATTATTATAATACCAGTTGATATTAAATTGGTTTTAGTTAAAATTGCTAAAGTTAATTTTAAATAATTTACCTTCATAGCATTTTAAAGGAGATATCACAAAATATTTTAAAAGACGATCAATCATATATTATATTAGATGCATGAGAATAGTGAATGAAAAAGGAACAAATAGAATTCGTGATGCAGACGTGGAAAGATTTTTACTATAGAAACTAATAACTATATACTTAGTGAGGATAATATTTATACGAGAGTGAGTGAAAAGTGACAAAGACTGAGAATAATAATGAAAAGGGACCTTTTACAGTAAATACTGAATTTAAAATACCTCTGAACCTTACGTCATAAATATGATTATTTGTTGTTACTGTTTAGTACTACTTTACATATCAAAGTAATGAGATTGAAATGAAAAATGTAATACAAGTTTTAAGTTCAAAATTCAAAAGATCTCCAATTCATTACTGTATAGCAATACACTTTATACATAAATTTTCAATACCAAACCTTTCAAAATAACATCACGAATAATCCCACGTATAGTCAAATTAAAATAAGTTTACTAACCAGTTATTATTCTTTGTGTCTACTTAATATTATTAAATTAAGTTCTGATGTGCCTGCGGTTTTCTAAAATAGCGATGATTACATTCCGTCCACCATCTAATTAAATTTACTTAGTGTAATTCAATAGTGAAATTCAATAGTGTTTATGAATTGTAACTTTCCTTGTCCGTATTTAATGCATAGTGAACATTATTACTTAATTGTTACATTTCCATAACAATATGGAATTGCATAACTGTTTAAATACTCTAGGACAGGGGTCGCCAACCTTTCCCAAAAAGTGAGACCCATTAAAATTTTTAATTGTCAAGTGATCGACTACTATTTGTTTAAGTATATGAATATATTATTTGTATTATTGGATGGAGCATGATAGTAAATTGTATACGAATATTCTTCTTTCATTGTTTTTCCATCGGGATTTGAAAAACTGTAGGTATGTTATTCTTCGATAGTAAAAACTTTACTTTGTATAAAAGTGTAAAAGTGTGTTGAAGTTTTAAGCTTTAAAATTACTTACGTGATCCACATGTATTGGTATAATTAATTACCAATATTCCTGTAAAGATCGATCAGTCGATCACGATCAACTTGTTGTTTATCCCTGCTCTAGGATGTCTATCAATGGGTACATATATATAATATTTATTAACATTTTAAATATTTGTTCTCAATATTAAACATTATTAAATCGATGTTATAATCATCCACTCACTTACATAATTAAACATGAAGCTTGTGTATTAATAATACAATAATACCTACTTACAATAATGTAACTTAGATTTTCAAAATATAAGTCTTACTACATTATATTATACATACTTTAATGCCTAATAATAAATTTTATAGTTAGCTTCTTAAATTTGTATGGAGTTTGTATATGTATTCGTGAAGGAAAAATAAGAATTTTTAAGCAAGGCAATTTTCAAAATATTTAGATTAATTTTAAGCAATAACCTATTTACACCATGGATTTATTCACACATTTTAATAGTTAGGTTGTATTGACTCAAAAGTTAATAACAATAATAATATGATGTGATAAAAATACACTATTATAATAATTAAATATTTATTAATACAACAAAATATTCAATGGTTTTGGCAAAAATTAAATCATCCTCCCTTAATACTAATAGTAAAATAAGTTACTTTAATAGCAAAATCAAAATATATAAGTATTATGTAATATTATATTACTTGATATATGCTGACAGACCATATCCGCGTAGAATCGTTTGTCGTATACACAACGATAAATCATTAAATTCAAAAAAGAAAATAGACATTTAATAAACAGTAGAGCAGTATCCACTTGTCCACCTTTTTGTTCTTACTCATAATTTATAAATATTGATTTTTGACTTCGTTAATGCTAACATTGAATTGAATTTATTTGTTTATTTTCGTAATATTGAGTTGTTTCTGATGAAATTATATTTAATTTGATAATATGTAACTGTCAGTTTGCTATGCTTCAACTTGGTTATTTGCATACTTTAAACAATTTTTTATTCATTCTTATTCCGGATTGCATGAAAAATTTAGTTAATATAATTGTTCAGTAAGATTTAATGAATGCAACGAAATTATGTTTACGGGATAATTAGCTCACTAATGATTCGATAAATGTCAAGTGATTGTTCATGCAATCCAGTATAATTGTATCGAATCATAATCAAATTAAATGTAGATATAAAAATATTGATCTGTAACTATATTTGTATAATTTTAAATTGAAATACATATTTTAATAATTTTTATTTTTTTATATTATATTATTAAAGAATCAAATTACCCACCATCTCATATATTCTTGAGGAGACACTAGGTTCACATACCAATGCGTAAATGAGTTGTTATTTCAAATGTTTATCTTAACGTATTTTAATACCTAAATACCTAATCAATAAACAAAATTATTATAATGTAATCCTTTAAATTAATAATAATAAATATTTTGTTGTGATAGCAAAATATTATAGTTGCGGTGCCTTTTTTAAAACAGTTATAATAATTAAAAAAAAAATATTGTTAACTTGCTTTGTAGCATAATTTATAGTTGTAGCTTTTATTAATTAAGCTATTAAAGTTAACGAATGGCAATCCTAACATTTTTTTCACACAAAATATATTTATTGATTATTTTTTTGAGTAGGCAATTTCGTTTGTTTAAATGTGTATTAATTATGTTAAAATTGCTATTTTAATGTTTTTCCTTATTTAAATATACTTATAGCAATATATATTTTTTTAGTGGATCAAAGGGCAGACAATTATATATATATAATACCTACTGTAGTGTCTCGTGAGGGTTTACTAATTAAAAACGATGGTATAATTCAGATGCCATTACCGGACATTTATAAATTAGAAAATATTTACAGAGCAAACTACCCTCTGGCCGTGATGAAATAAAATAAATACTATCTACTAAATGAATGCGTATTGTGTTATTTTTTTAAATAGATAACACATTTACGGACATGTCCACAGCAGTTGCATCTATGCAAATTTACCTACCGCTGATTAATTAATACAGTATGAATTTAATCTAAGCTACGACTTAGGTGTAGAATACTTTTTGAAGCCATTTAAATACGTCATACAAATAATAATATATAAATGTATACATGACTGCAGATCACTGATACATCAATAATTTTTTTTCAGTTGGTATGTATTATGTAGCTCAATATATGACATGTAGGTATACTATATGGATAGGCTGTAGGTCATAATATTATCGATATCCTAAACTTGACAAATGTATTTATCCAGATTATTCCAGTTGGAAGAGTAATCAATTTTCATATGACCAAGAGTGTTGTAGCGGAATTGACTAGTTGCCACGTTTTCGGCTGAATTGTATTCTCCACTATTGGTCCCATAATCTCGACACAGTACGGAGTCCATGTCGCTGAAAACATATTAATAATAATATTAATTAAGTCATATAGTGTCAAGCGGCTGATATTGAGTGCCTATTGGAAAATGTATACTTTATCCTAATTTATTATTACTTTTTTTTTAAAATCAAATCCTCGACAGCAGATAGCGTATTATTGTAGGTATATACTGCAGTACCCTTTTACAATAATTAGCTTGTAATATTTTATTCATACACAATTATAAAAGATTAAACAATAAAGTGTAGATAAATATCTAATACATTTGTAGATCATATTAAAACAATTAATATTAAAAAAAAAATAGTGAAACTAAAATCATTTTTATACAAATAACTTTTATTTGAAAATCCATTAGTATTCTCAGCTCCTACAAGATTTAAAAAAAATAGTTTTTCCGTTATAAAGTTTTGTATAATGAGGATATTTTTCCATACTGCATTATTCATTGTGTTCAAAATCAATAGTCATTGTCGTTCAAAGTTCAAATACGAATATAAACTTCATGTCATATACTTATACATACCTACACATGTAAAACAACTTTTTTTATGTCAGCAAATCTTAATCTATGACAATTATATTAACTAGAATATTAACTAGAAACTTTATTTGTTTGTAACGTGTGCTCTTAAATGAAAATTGCATTAATTTTAATGCTCGTGTCTTAAGTTTGAAATATTAATCATTATATTATTAACAATCAATTGAGTGGGTACATGATACACCTAATTAATTTATATATTCACTGTTCTTCAAGCTTTGATGAAACAGCACTTGTTTCTATTATTAAAAAATAACCTGGTAAAATACTTAATGTACCTTTATATTAAAAAAAAGGAAAACCGTTTTTTATGATCATTATTTTGGTATAGGTATTCCAATTTAATCTCGCAAGAATCAATAAAATTCTACAGGAAGTTTTTAATAATTTCGTTGATATTATACGTATATATAACATTAGAATATAATCGTAATAATGTTTAACGTGTGTAATGTAAAAAGTTTTCGATAGCTTTTTCAAACTTCCGGCAGAATGGTTTTACAGTTGAAATATTTTTAATAAAAATGGTATTTCGAAAAGGATTTACAAACTTTCATTCACACACGCCCACACACACATGCACTCACACATATATGAGATTTCTACATGGATGATTATCAGCAAACACCGGTTAGTTAATATCATCAACGGCTGCAATATTTACCAGACCATGACGGTAAGTATAATACTATCATTACCGTGGCCAGCCTTGATTTTTTTTTCGAATGTTCGTTATTTTTCTTAAGAATTTTACTGTGAACAAGAGTGGTTCATCCCTCTATATAAGCACGAAAAAAATCAAATAATTATGATGACAACTGTAGAGTGTAGTAATCACAGTGTATAATAATCACTACAATTCTATAGTACTCTATGATGCCATGTATACATTTACGGTTCTTGTGCGACTCTTAAATATAAATGGTGAAACGTCAACAATAACTTTTTGTGTGATTGTACCTATATATGTAGGCACTATAGGCTTCTGCAATTTTCTCGAATGTACGAACAAACGAACATAATAATATAATATGATATAATATATTATTGAATTTTTTTCCCACACATGAGTGAGTCTGATATTCGTTTTTGGTGTGAAAAAAATGATCTCAACAATAATTCATACTTCATAGTGAACACTAAACACTTTAATACGCAGCTAGACCACTGCCGTAAGTGAAGTGCCGAAGTCCATTGCAAGTATAAATAATAATAATATTATTGTATAGAACGGTCGAGTTGGATTCAATAAAAGTGTGAGATGAATTTATTATTGTTTGCGCCTTTGCGAGCCTTTCTAATGTAGGGTTCTCCAATATTATCTGTAATTTAGCAATTTCGAAAGTCGAAATATATTGCAGTGTACACGCTTTTAGTCAGACACTTATTATAATTGCAGGTGTAGTAACTACTCAAACGTATAGTATATTATATTATATACGACGGGGCACTTATATTATCTTATTGTAT